>JANUSC010000762.1:0-48153 GCA_025200525.1 Camellia lanceoleosa | reverse complement strand
TGATGATATCTCCGGCCCACTAATTTTATGCTTTACGGCCGGGCTTTGATTGGGCTTAATCAATTAGATGGGTTCGAGTTAACCCTCTTACATTTTGCCCTCAAGTACGGGAATCTATGATCTTCTGACATGCATTTGACCTTCTCGATAGGCACTCCTTGTAGTGGCATTCAGACATGCACATTTGATCTTCCTGCATGGCAATCTTTGTAATGGTTTGTGCTTGCCATGCTTACTTGCAATAGGTGTTGTCAATACACCTCTAAAGCTATTAATGTTCCTACATGGCTTGAAGTTTCATGGAATCCATTCTATCCCCTTGTCCTTTTAGAACCGATTTAGTACTTGGTAACAAATAGTTCTGCTTGAAAAGCTATCCTAGGGCTTTTGCCTTTCGACGCAAGAGTTGTCCAGGGTATTGCCTTTCGGACACAAAAACTATCCTAGGTGTTGCCCCTTTGCATGCAAGCTATCCTAGGCCTTTGCCCTTTTGACGCATTGCTATCCTAGGGTATTACCCCTTTCGGATGCGGTTATTCTAGGACATTTGCCCTTTCGATGCAAAAGCTTACTTAGACGCTGTCTTTGATGGAAGCTATCCTAGGCATCGCCTCGATGTGAAAATGTCTTTCCTCCACGCTCGATTTCAAAGATAGCTCAGAGTGTAAGGTTCAAAGAGAAAATCTCACATGCATTTTCAAGGAGTCAAGACCTTTGGCCGATGCCCGAGATAGGAGATAAGAAGTTGAGGTCACCTGAGATAAGATAATACAAACCGAGAAAAACCTGCTCACTCGACGTGAGGAAATTAGCGAAGAAGTTGGGTATAGGTCCAAGAGTTATTCCATTTGGCCCATTTCGAGATAAAATGCAAATATAAGACTTGAAGAGGGTGCGTCATCAGAGTAGATGGTATCTCCAACTCGATTGGTAGCATGACCTCTAACTCCAAGGATAAGGGAATATCAAAAGTGTTGTTATCAATTGTTTAAACCGGTTATTCCCTCGAGATGATATGGTAGCTGGTCTCACCAATGACATAAAACTCAGTATATTGAGCTAATTTTTTGATGGTTAGATTTAGCTAGCATAGCTAAGAGTATTCTCTATTTCTCCTCCAACCTCGTAATTGCAAATGGGTTGGTTCACAACATGTTTCTAGGGATTCCGACCTTCTCAAGTGTTGCTCGTATTAAGATATTTAGTGAAGTCCTTTTATCAAGGAAGGTTTTTTCAAATCCTGGCCATTATATTCATGTAAGTTGTAACATAGCAGTAGGCAATTAAGTGAAAGAATGTACTACTTCCTCGTGAGAAAGTTATAGCACTTGGAATTTCCTCAATCTTTCCTAGAGATCGACTTCTTTAGTACCGTATATTCTTCATGAAGTGTTTCTTATTATCATACTCTATAATGGCCTTCATACACTTCAAATCTAGCCATCTCAAATAACCCTTTAGGTAGATCAAAGAACTTCTTGAATCTTCACACAATTTTGGCAAAAATTTTCACATGTTGGTCGGGATCAACGACACACTTTCGTGGTTTATATAGTTGCCAACTTCTTTCACTTCCCATCATAGTAATCCCTAACTCTTTTACCCTTGGATCTAAGTGCTTCGAGGAAAGGATCATCGCCTTCATAATGGTTCCTCTTCTCGCTTCCTAAATCTCCCTCCCCATTCGGAGATGACCTAACTAGCTTTTGTAATTGGGACTTGAAACTAGACTTCGAGCATGAGAAGTGTTAACATTAGCCAATCTTCATGAACTTGGGGATAGTGCACCCCTTCGTATATAGATAACTTAACATTTTAATTGCCAAAGTATATCCCGGACGTGATACAAGGAGAGAGAAGAGTCTTTTTATCCCACTTGATCGAAAGCATGATTCGATATTATGAAGTTTTCTTGGACAGACTTTCTTGGGAGCAACATCCTTGGGAGTGACTTCTTTGGGAGCAATATCCTTTTGAAAGTGACTTTTCTTTGAACAACATCCTTGGGAGCAATATCCTCGAGGTACCTTCCTCGGGAGCAATATCCCTGAGGTGACTTTCTTTCTCAGAGCAATATTCTCGAAGTGACTTTCTCAGAACAACATCCTCGGGGAGCAATACTTCTTCAGAGGTGATTTCTCGAGCAATATCTTCGAAGTGACTTTCTTGAGAACAACATCCCTGAAAGCAATATTCCTGAGGTGACTTCCTTTGGGAGCAATTATCCTCGAAAGTTGACTTTATTCGGGCAACAACATCCTTGGGAGCAATATCCTCAGGGGTAACTTCCTCGAGAGCAATATCCTCGAAAAAAATATGAATTCCTTTGGAAATAGAAATGAAAAGGCTAGAGATTGTTGATAATCAAACCATACTCAAGAAGAGATTGAGAGAAAATGGTGTTTGTATGAAAGATTAAAACAAGCCAATCTGGAAAGAGAAAGTTGTAGAGAGAGAAAATGTGGTAAAGAGAGATAATTGTAGAGAGAGAAAGTATTGTGTATGTCATCAAATAATGGCAGAGAGTACAGTGCGTCAAAAAGTGTGTATATAGCCATAGAAGCATGGAAGGTATTTGGAATGCTTTTACCCGCTTGGATTAAAAGAGACATGGAAAGTTGATGGAAACAAAGCAAAGGGGTTTGTAATGGTAATGGAGCAAACAAAAGTGTTTGTAATGGTAGATAAAGCAAATCAAGTCAGTTTGTCAATTTCTACAATTCTAAAACACCATAGGGAAACCATTTGAAATACCAATTTGGACATTTAAAAGTCCCATTTGGTTGGCAAAATACCATTAAGCTAATGCTAATCAATTTCTCACCAATTTGAGGACTTGAAATCCATTTGGGTTTGTTGGTCATACCTATTCCCAATAAATTGCACACATCATTTATTTGGACATTTGAGAACCCATTTGGATTTCAGTGCTAAGTAGAGAGTATTACCTTGTATGTTTTGAAACCCTTGAATAGCTTCCAATTGAAGGATAGCTTGGTCTTGAGTTTTGCTGTACCATCATTGATGAAACCTCAGCGTCGATCAACTTTTTTCTTTCATTTTTGCCGAAAAGTAATATGTGTTCCAGATTCATTGCTACCATCAACCAATCCGCTTCCCCTGAAGTTACCAAAAATGTATGCAGAGGGTTCGATGTTGCCGGAAAATTCACAGAGTCAAAAAGTCATCGAATCTTCGACAATCGTCGAAAATTCAATGTCGCTTGGAAAACCTCGGTCTCTAAATGGTGAGAGGCTTAAATTCTTTAACAAATGCTAATCTAGAAACACAATAGCAAAGAGATGGATGCAGATAAGAGATCAGTGAAGAAGGCAAAGCAATTAAAGAGAATAACGGTGCGCCTTCCTATGGATCTTCACTTCGCCTCCTCAAGGTTGCAGATAATTAGAAGGAATTAGTTCTCTCTCAAGAATTGTCTTCTCCAAAATCCATCCCTTGTAAAGCTAGTGCTGGTGGGTGTTATTTATATAAGCACTTCATGACATGAGGAGGAGCCCATGTGCAAGGCACACGGGGCATATTTTCTCTAACTACCTTGTTCGGCGAGGTGACGATGAGGATAAGGAAAACTCAAGAGGAGATCAACCTCGAACCCTTTTTTTTGGGCCACACCTAACCAATGATTCCCAATTATCCCAAAGGGTCGGGTAGTCCTGCATATGCTCGCACGCCAGAAGGGTCAGGTAGTTCAAGAGAATGACCTATTGCAAATATTAAGCCGAGTCTTAGGGACCCCCTTAGATCGTGCCATCACACCTTGGACCCGTATAGGCTAGTTTAACCGAAGAGTGAATTTATCTCCACTTCACCGCCCCTGATCGAGTCCTTTGTTTGGACTCCATCACTTCCATGGTCTCCGGCATGTAGATCCCGGAAAGTTCCGAGCCCGCAAGTGTTCTCGGGGACCTGGCTGTAACCTGAGCGAACACTTCTAGATTGCATTCAAATCTGCTTCAAGCTTATTTCTGGATCTCTTTTCGAAGTTCGAAAGCTTAAATGGGTCTCTAGGTTCGTGGATTGGAAACCCTTTTGAGGATTAGAAATTAATCACCCATTCGAGCGATGATGCATTTTTGGGCCCACTTCAATTTTATGCTTTTCTCGATTGGGCCTCGATTGATCTTAATCAATTAGATGGGCTTTGATTTAACCCCTTGGTTACATTTAGTCCAGACTTTAAGTGATTTTTTCACTTTGCAAAGATGATGGTACAATTCTTTTTTTTTTTTTCTTGTTATGTGTTCAGAGCTCTGTTGTTGTTTTTTTTTGGTCTCTTTAGCTCATAGGACTTGTTTTCTTATTGCAGGCATACTTTCTGACTTGAAGATACTGTGTTATTGCTTGGTATTTTAAAGGTTTATTTCTTACCTCCTCTCTTGAGGTAAAAGAGTGCAGCACTGATTGTGATGGATAACGGGTGCTTGGGGAGATATTTTTGGTGGCTTTGGTCAAAAAGCATATATTCTCCTGGTAAAGAGGGTTCCATTCCAGCTTTTGACAAGCTTACAATAGTACTGCAGCTGCTTACAGAGATCCCTCAGATATCAAAACCAGTTGTCTATCCATCATGATGGGTACTTTTATATCATTCTTTTTTTTTTCATTTTTTTTCTTTTCCTTTCCTGCAAATAACTGTGAAGACTATGAGTGGCTTTTTTTATGAATTTCTATGTTCAGTGCTAGTTGGTGATTTTGCAGGTTGATGTATTATTTTACTGATGCTTTATTTTGGTTTTGACTCTCATAATTTCTTTTTTCCTAAATAGTAGTATGCCACAAAGAAGAAACGTAGTATCATCAAGAATCATTACGGGTCTGCGCCCAGTTCAGTATGAACATAAGTCAGTAATTTCTTTTGTAGCAGACTTGATTTGAGTCCTGCATATTTTATAGCAAAATCAGGTTCTATTCTTAATGTATGCTCAATTAAATCATTCCCATCAATGAAGCTTGGCTATATTAATCTTTTAATTAATTAATTATTATTTTTATTTCTGAACAACAATATATAAATTGCCATGTGAAGGCAGTCACTTGTGCAAACATAATACTAAGGTTAGGGTTTAAGTAGCAGCCTTTAACTTTTAGATGAATCTTATGCATTGAGTAATATTAGTGAGGACAATCCCCTACAACTATAATATAATTACTCTTGTTTTGGTAAAAATTTAAATCTGCTTCAATTGTTTCTTCAGTTTGTAAGAAAGTGAGAGCAAGGAAAAACCATCGTGATAGTGAGTATTTTTTCTTTCTTTCATCCCTTTTCCCCTTCCGGTTTCTTTTGTGACGCAGATTTTAAAGCTTGTTTTGCTAAAGGTAAAAAGAAGCTAACTAGGAAGCAGAGTCGATATTTCACGCATAAAACAATTTCTTATGAATTTAATGAGTATTGGATTAAGCATTGTATTGCTGGATGAACCATTTCTTTGTGAATAGTGATTTTGAGAACTTGTTTGAAGACTATATATATAAAGACTATTTTTGTCTTGGTTTATGCAATCTATTGGGAAAGCTTTTAGTTCTGGACATCAAGAATAATTCATTATCTCAAAAAAGCCTGAGGGATTAAATTTTTTATCATTGCCTATATTCTGGAAATGTTGCTTCACGCCAAAATCAAGTTTCAAGTGGGATTTTGTGTATTATTTGTAGCTTTTTTAATTGAAGACATGGAATTCAATTTCCTGGAAATTAAGGAACAAAGTTGTTGTATGATTTGACTTCAGAGACCCTACAAAAGGAACCCAATGCCATGAGGAATGACCTTTTTCTCTTATATTTAAAAGGATGATTGGGTTACAGTTTGCTTCATAAGTATAGACATATTTGCATTTTATGTAAATTGTGTTTTTGGACAAGCCTTAATCTTAAGTATGGATTATCAAAAAAAAAAAAATTCAAATCTTAAGCTATGAGTCAGATAGTGAGTCTAATTTTCTCAGCAGTGTTTACTTGTATGGTGCATGCAACTTTGTGTATTATTACATTTATTAGATATTTCATCTGGAGTTTATATGAATATATTTGTTGCATGGTTCATGAGGTACAGGTTGCTGATGAAATCATAGCGAGTTTACCGCAACAACAAATAATAATAATTCAGCAGTATCCCTGGACGAGGTTTCATTTTACCCTACAATTTGATTTTTAACTGTGATTTTATTATGCAAGACGATTGAATGTCTAAGAAGAGAGAATATGTTTCTAATTTCTTTAGTTTGATGAGAAGAATATACGGGCGTGCGGGTATATGATGCAAATCAAATGTTCTTATGGCAATGGACATAATCATGGCTAAAGAGACAAAAAGGAACACGGTGGAAGGAAGGCTTCATAGTGCAAAATGTGAAGGATATGGAAGAAATTAAGGTTGGCATCAAACGCCTTTTTTGTCATATTAATGAGACAACCCTTCTTCCTTGTGTGTGCGCCTAGTGAAGCTAAGATAAGATGACTGTGGATTGTCTTGTCTGAGATTTGCTCTTGAGGTTGTGGGGCACCTTGTAGTTATATGTGAATCATGTCGCCTTAGGGTGGAAAAAATGGGTGTACTTTAAGGAGGCTGTATGGTGGCTTAAACGGGAAAGCTGGCAAACAGATGAGGCCACTGAAACCGTAATACTGATAGCATGCTCTAGCATGGTTTCCATAATTAGATCGAGTGAGGTTAGCAGTGACCTCATCAACTTATACATCCTTGGAGTTAATGCTCAAACTGTGTGGGCCAAAGCCCCAAGGAGGAGGTGATGATTTTATGAGACACATAAAAGCCCTGCTAAAAATGAGGCTGCATCTTTTTTGTCTATTGTCCCTCATATGTTGTTCAAGTTAGTACCTGCATTCATGACTTTGTCCACAATTATTGGATGTGGGTTTTCATCATAGTTTGAGCTTTTTTGTCCCTTTTCCTATCCTACACTCCCTCTCTTCTTTCATCACCCATCATGTGTGAAGGTTGGAATTTCAGAAAATGGTACTTGGATTTCATTTATTATTTATTTTAATCCTTGCAGGCCTTTGTGTATGTGAAGGCTGGCGAATAGAATTGAAAAAGAAAAGCAGCCTACTTGGAAAGAATTGGAAGAACAAGTAATGTCATTTGTCATTTCTTCTCTACATCATAGTGAACATTATTCTAACCAAAAATTTGTCAGAGTTTTGAGAGAATATTTTTGCATTATAGGTAGAATAGAATTTGATAAAACACATTTTCATTATAGTGTATTATATGAAAATATGGAAAATTTGTATTAATCAGTAATTGGTATTTATTTAGAAAAATAACTTCTGGACAATTTTAGGACTTTTTACATTTTGTTTCTTTTTTTTTCATTTTATTTTTTATTCTTTATACTTTGAATTAGTGTATTCTTTTTGCTCTTGTACAGAGTTGTAGGTATTTAGAATAAATGCTTATGGCTTACAACCAATAGATTAATAGATAGGTCATTCTTGCTCTTGATTTTTGGTATTATTGATTATATTAGATTGTCAATATGCATGCTGTATAGCAAATTGTATTTATTGCAGCTATTCCAGTGAACTTTGCTTTGTTAGAACTTAGAAGTGAATTGATCATGAAATATTTTAGGACCATGGCCAAGAATTATCTATACAAAGGATCATGATTCAGTCACTTTTACTTGAATGTGCATATGTTAATCATATCATTCTAACCTGGCAAGACTCATCTTGGGGCACACGCTATATTGTCTTAAAAAAGAATAATGTCATCATATAATCCTTTTGCAAAGTTGGGAGAGGACATATATACCCTTTTTTCTTAGAATGCTTTTTTTTAAGAATATTTAGAGTTGGTCAACAAAAACTTTCTCGGCTCTGTGTAGGAGTTCATTCTATTGGAAATGCATTCATATATAGATTTGGTCTGGTCCTGGTTCTGGTTCTGTTTTTTTTTTTTTTTTTCTTTTTTTTCCTTCTAAAACTTTGATCTATTTTCCAAATAAAGAATTGGAGATCAGGATATGTATGAAAATTCTTCATTCACTAAACAGGCTTGCTACATTAACGCGAGATTGCATAAATATTCATGACTTATTTTTCATTTGAATCCTAGCGACAAGATAGAAATACAAATACCATACCATACCATACCCCTAGCCATTCTGATTGCCTGACGATCTTCTTGAGTAATAATTGAGATTCATGGGAATGTTAAGGTGAAGAATCAGTGCATTTTTGGACAAAAAACAAGGGTTCGGTTTTGGTAGGATTTTTGTTCTAGTTAACATGGCATATCTTTTGGTGGTTGTTGATCTATGTTTCTTTCTCTTGTTTATATATATATATATATAAATCAGACATTTTCCCTTATGCTAATATGTTCTGTTGTTCTTTCCAAAAAGATTGCAGGTCTCCAAAATCTGAAAGCTATGTTGCTGTAAAGTCAGCGAACTGCTCAAGTCTCCGAAATGCTCCTTTTTGGAGGGTCTTCTTTGCCATTTATAGTAGTTCGGTACATGTATGCTTCTTTTCCAATTTTTACATATATATATATAATATGTATACTTCTTGTAGTTTTTTTCATTGCTTTTTCTAATCTAAATAATAGCAGTTTGGTTTTTGCAAAACTGTTTTATTCCAGCTTCTAAGAGCATATGATGATTTATTGAACTGTTAGAAGTATGCTTATGTTATTTATTTGCATATGTCATTAAGTTTGTAATATCATTTAAGTAATTCTGGCCTCATCTAAGTAACTTTTTTCTGCACATAGGAGTAAATTTTGTTAGGGAATCACATCCCAGTGAAACAGATTGAAAAAAATCAGAGTAGAGACATGGTGCAACTCCAGAGTTGCACTCCACATAACTTTTGAGTTGCACCCCACCCACCACACAACACCTCCATGTTCTACAAATGATTTTTGGTCTCTCTTGCATTGTTATAGTTGCACCCCACTCATAATCACACTAGGGAAAAGTTAACTCCCACATGTTTTACAAATTTCTTTTTGGTCTTCTACCTTGCATTTTTATTTCAATATTTTATAGAACTTTTACATCAAAGGCTTGGGGATCAACCAGAGCACTCCTATTCACTTTTTTATCTTCATCTTCCAAGTAGCAAATCCTATTTTTTAAATTCTTTTTTAGCACTATTAATCTTTAAGTAACATTGCAAACAATCTGCATTGTGCATCTAGTCTCACAGCAATCAGCATTCCTCTTTTTCTTGGATACTTATGGAGGTGATGGGATTCATCACTACTATACTATCACTTCCTGTAATTTTTTTCATAATGGAATTGGTCTTTGCTGTCTCTTCTTTTTTCAAGTCGCTTGCTTTGTTATGCCTATTTTTTTACTTTGTTGAACCCAACTAGATGGAACTCTTTTCTATTTCTATGATTGGTCGAAGAACTTTAACAATTTGATTAATGGTTACTAGAACTCACCGCGCTTATTTTCAGAGTTTGGAATTATATTTTGGATTGTGTTGCAAGAATTAAATCACCGCCAAGTGGGACAAAACACTAGGCTGTAGTGGTGGAATTGTGAGGCCTCGGGGATTTTAAAACAGCTATTAATGGCTTTATTTCTAGAGATTACTAATTTGGAAGGAAGTTGCATTCTGATATTGTGATTAATTTTCTAGTGGAAGGAGATGAATCAGGCACGTGCTGGCAAATCATGGATTATTCTTGAAGAAGATAGGGTTTGCTTTGGACTTCTAGGATGATAGTTGAGGATTCAAGCATTCTATATCTTTTGCTGAAGTTAGGTGTATAAGTTGATAGTTGTATGTGCACACATGCTATGTGTGTCTTCAATTCCTCTAACATGTCACATTTACTTGGGATCTATGTTGCATGGACTTCTCTAAAAGCATGAAGTAGCTGTGTTAGACATGCAACACTGGATAAGGTACATGTGTTTGACATGACTAATTGGACATGCCTCCCAGAGCAAAAAATGCTCTATTAATTCAAGTATACTAAATGCTTGTTTATAGAACTCTTATATTATGTTTTAAGCATGCTTGGTTGCAAAAGAGTGAAGTGCCTATGCATAATGTATTTATGTAAAAATCTCACTTCAACATGGAAATAAAAGAAGAGTATGAAGAAATATGACTATTCAGTCATGTTCCATTGTCCTTGTGGCTTGGAAGTAGATGAATATGATAAGCTTGGACACATATCCACATCCGATGCACATAACGGATTCCATGTAACTAGCTGTAGATTGCAAATCAGGTCCAGCTGTGTATTCCATTTTTATTGATCTATTCAAATTGTAAATACTAGACCTAGACTCAGAATCTGTTGACAAGATTGAGTTATTGAAATCTCTGTTATCTGTTATTCATCTTTCAAGTTAACTGAGTTGCTGAATTCCTCCAATTGTTCTCTTTTGTTCCCAAGAGTGTGATGAACAGCTTAACTGACACACCACGCCTGTTAGGGTATTTTATTGATTTTTATGTATCTGTGTGATAAAGAATTGAATACATGCACATCTAAATCTTACTGCATGTTGAAATATCTATTCTTTCCTTTTGTTGCATACATTTTTTGAGAGTATACACCTTTAGATGTTCATAGATTGTGTGTTGAAGCACATATCTGATTTGGCGACATCACGGGTTTGACATTTTTGACACAATATATAATTGGATCTTAAATAAAGGAATAATCTCATCAAATATGATTTGGTAATGACCAAATTCAAATGTGGTTTTTCTTTCTATGATATGATTGTATCGCTCTACTCATTTACAGTGAAATCTTTGAGGTAATGGTTATTTGTTTGTGTGTGAGGCATGTGCTCAGTGGCTGTAAAATTTCATGTGCACGCATACAACAGTAACTTTGTTTCTATAGGTCCAATTTATTTCATTTAAATTGCTCTAAAATGATAGAATTGTGTTTGTGAATACATTTCTTTTACAACATATAGATTGTAATTTCCCTGGTGACAAATGGGCACTGTTTAATTTTGCAATTTATTTTGTACACATTGTTCTGGGATTTTCTGATCTCTCTCTCTACAGACAAACCCTCATGCTACAGTTGAGATTGAGATTTCTGAGGACATGCAGTTAGTACATCTTGACTTCAATAGGCACGTACTTTGCTTGCTCATTGGTATATTGGTAATGTTTTTTCTTCTATACCAAACTAAAATGCATGTAGCTGCATATTCAGGGCTTTATAAATCTAGTAATTTGGTGATATTCATCATTCAGTTTTTCTGATTAGAGATAACAAGAGGGAAAATAAGTAAAAGAAAGGAAGAGGAGTCAAGAAAGCCTTGAAGTATATCATCTAGCTATAGATTTTGCAAAGTAGATTAGACATTGTGTGTCTTCCAGAAATGAAAATCTAAAATAGAAAATAAAAATGAAATACAATCAAACAGGCCTTGAAGTTTCCATAATGATTTTCTATTATCCTGTTGGCAGTACACCATTTTCCTTGCACGATGATGCTTACATTCTCAAGCTATTACGCCTCACCAACTTCCAGAGAGTACACGATTTCCCCAAGTTCTTCAGAAGCCTTCTTTCTTCAAGCATTGATGTTGCATCTGGGGAACTAAGCCGTTTCTACTGGAATTCTGAAACAGAGACAGCAAAAGTATATGAGTAGATCCATGGTATGTATAGCTCTAAACAAGCACACACATATAGATATATCTATGGTATCGTGAAATATTGGTTCAAGTTTTTTAATTTTTGGTTAAATAGGTATGGGTATTGCCAATGATTGGTAATAGGTGATTTTGTAACTGGTCATGTATCCAATTCATAACACTATTCATCTTTGAGTTTTTGGTGAAAGAGGTTGTAAATAATCTATCTATGTTGTTGAAATGGGTTTGCAATTGGTATTGATAATCTTTTGATGAGACATTTATAGTAAATGGAACATTTGATGCTTCGATTTAATTTATGTCGTGTTTAAATACAAGTTGTAATTCTCTTTGTTTTTAATTTCACGAGGTCATAAATGAATTCAATGTTCGTTCGGAGATCTAGTGATTGCTTTTAACATTAGGGAAATGTTAGTGACAAATAATCAACCACAAAAGCTCTCAATAAAACCTGTTCGCCTTACATTGTGGATTTGAACCATTTGTGGGATCTTATGTAGTGATTATGTGACTTATTTCAGAGATTGATGTATAATTTTACTCATTTTCGATTTATGAATATGTTATGGTGCTTAGCCTTGTATCTATCGTTGATTGCTTATTCTAATTTATCATCCCCACTCCAAAAGTTGGTTTTGATAAAAATTCAAATAAAGTTTTAATGATCAAATTTGAAGTCATGTCATATTGACAACTAATTTTAACCAAATTGGTGAATCTTATGGAATAGTAAATAACTCACATTTGTTGTTTTGTGCACTAAATTCCCTTTATAAAAGTTTGTGTGCAAAATGACACACTATATGATTTGCATAAGCATTCACAAGTCATGTGACATTCTTTTGTAATTGGTGAATGCCTCTTGACTTTGTCTAAAACTCATATGAGGTCCAAAACTTTGCTTTCTACAACAAAGCATAAAGTTTGTTTTTATAGAATGTGATAGCATAAGGGTTGATATCTAGCTGTTGTCGTATTTGTTAGATTGCATTATTATATTATCCCCTGTATAATTAAAGGTTGAAAATTAAAATTTTTGAAGTATTTATATAATTATATTAACCATGGCAAGGGATATGTGTGATTAATTCTATCTTTATACTGATTTGAGTTGAGGTTTTAATGTTTGATTTGTTCATCGGCACTATTGGGACAAAAATTGGTGAAAAAATGAGTTTATAGGTTCGAGTGGGGACCAAGGATAGGGTGGACAAACGTTGGCTAATTTTAAGTAGCCTGAACTACATAATAAGAGATTTTGTGTCTGTTAGAGTCTAGCCCAGTCCTAACATCGAACTTCTATATCTGTTCAAACCCATCCAAAGAATAATCATAAATCTCAAATCTACCTATCGATCTATATGTTAAAAAAAAAAAAAATTAAATCATTCAATAATTAAATTTAATTACACATTATATTTCTTAAATAAATATTTTAACATCATTATAAATTGAAATATTTTGTATATAAATTGAAAGATTTTTTTAAATAAATTCAATTACACATCACTACAAATGTTAGTTTCAATAGAATTAATAAAGATAAAGTTTAGATTTCAATAAAAAAAAATATATTTTAATGTATTATAAATAAATGGGAGTTTTTTGATAAATTCACTTTTTAAGAGTTTTATTCCATCAAACCCATATTCTTTTTGACTATTCCATTAGGTCCTATTTGAGATAAGAAGACCAAAATACATTTTTCATCTACTTATGTTCCATTTAGTACACATTATTTTCTTTATGTTTCAATAAGTCCCATGGGTGACATAATTACCAAAATATCCCTAACGTGAATGTTCACATCGCCAATGCGTAATGTTCATATCTTCAATGTAAGGGCCTCACTCTACCCCATGTCGATCCTCATGGGTGCCTCTCGGGCCCAGTCTGGCCGAGGTGGGTTCGCTCGGACAATGTGAATATTCACATTGACATGTTAACATTCACATTAATAGGAGTGTAAAATTGGCCTGGCCCCGTGATGGCGCTGAAACCGTTCCATGGATTACCGGCTGCTCTGTCCGGCTGCTGACAATGTGAATATTCACATTAATAAGAGTATAAATTAGGCCGCGCCATGGGCCAAAGTTAGCTCACTCGGCGGGTTCGACCATCGACAATGCGAATATATTCACATCGACATGTTAACATTCACATTGATAGAGGTAAAATTAGCTCGCACTAGGGTCATGAAACCCGCCTACTCGGCGCGCTGCATCGCCCTATCGACAATGTGAATATTCACATTGACATGTTAACATTCACATTAATATGAGTATAAAATTGACCAACCGCCCAATCTAACTCTGCTGACAATGTGAATATTCACATTGATATGTTATCAATATGTTAACATTCACATCGATAAGAGTATAAATTGGCCCGCTACCATGGGTGGCCAAAGCCATGCCGGACGGGCCCGACCAGGCCTGTTGACAATGTGAATATTCACATTAACATGTTAACATTCACATTGATAGGAGTGTAAATTAGCCCGCCAGCTGTTGGCAACAAGCCCGCCCACTTAACTGGCAAACCAAGCAGTTCGCTATTTTTTTTTAAAATTCTTTTTTAATTTTTTCTACCAAAATTTTATTATTTTCCAAAAAAGACATTAGGCTTCTATGGCGTTGGGCTCAATTGAGCCTTCTTTGAATGGGCCTTAATTCCAGCCGATGGGTGATCGCTTTCAAAGTGATAGCCTGTGCCCCAGCCTAGGGTCTCAGACCAGGACTCGAGCTCGACTCCAAACGAGCCTTCCAAGTCGGCCGGCCGACTCCACGGCTGTAATTAGGCCTGTGCCCCAGCCTTGGCACAAGGGTATTCGCCTTTGGACGGGTCAATGAATCGAGTCTCGGGTTGGCTGGGCCCGGCCTAGTCGAGCTTAGCTCGGGCATGTCTCGCCATTTTTTTTTTTAATTTTTTTAATTTTTTTTCCATAGAAATTTTATTATTTTTTCACAAAAATATATTGCAAGGTCAGTCCTCGCATCGAGCCTTGAATGGGCCTTAATGGGTCGATGGGCCTTCAAAGTGATGGCCTAGGCCCTAACTCTAGGTCTCAACATGCCTTGACCGTGATCCAAACGAGTTC
The DNA here is from genome assembly GCA_025200525.1 of Camellia lanceoleosa. Classification (NCBI taxonomy): domain Eukaryota; kingdom Viridiplantae; phylum Streptophyta; class Magnoliopsida; order Ericales; family Theaceae; genus Camellia; species Camellia lanceoleosa. Next base: position 33,414 of record JANUSC010000762.1, on the reverse strand, counting down.
GCCGCGCGGGTAGCCGGCACCAAGCGCTGACCAATCTTACATTCCTATCAATGTGCATGTTAACATGTCAATGTGAATATTCACATTATCAACCGCCTACCCCGTCAGCTAGCCGGGCAATGCAAATTTTACACTCTTATCAATGTTAATGTTAACACGTCAATGTGAATATTCACATTATCACTTCACGGGTCGCGCGTCAAGCCAGTCGCCACGGTCGCGCCAATTTTACACTCTTATCAATGCGAATGTTAATACGTCAATGCCAATATTCACATTGTCAATCTGCCAAGTCAAAGGGTCGCTACCGCCAATTTATACTCTTATTAATGTGAATGTTAACATGTCAATGTGAATATTCACATTGTCAACAAAGCCGGGCAATTGCCGCCCACCTGCCGCAGGGCGGTTTCGAAGTCACGAGGTGGGCTAATTTTACACCCTATCAATGTGAATGTTAACATGTCAACGTGAATATTCACATTGTCGACGGACGGCTGCCCGCCTGGTCGCGCTAATTTTATACTCTTATCAATGTGAATAAAGCACATGTCAATGTGAATATTCATTGTCAAACGTGGGTCAACAAAGCCGCCCATGGGCTACGGCGGGTTTTCATTGCCACGGACGCCACAATTTTACACTCCTATTAATGAATATTCACATTGTCAACGTGCCGCTCGCCACCAAGTTAGTTTTGGGTCATTGTGCCAATTTTACATTCCTACCAATGTGAATTTTAAAATATGAATGTTTACATCATAAAAATTGCTAAACTGCTCAAAAAATATTTATAAGGGTATCAAAATTAAATATAAGGGCATAAGTGTCCAAGAAAATAATATAAATCAAGAAAAAACTTTATGGAATAAAAACTATACATACATGGACTAAATGGGTTAAAAAATTCTTCATGGACTTCTTAAGTTAAAACACTTCTAAATGGGATTTATCAATAAAAATTCCTAAATAAATAAATAATTTAATACCGGGCCATGTTAATAGATTGAAATATAAATTCTAAGCCCATTAATATTTTGAGCTAAAATGTTGGCCTAGCTCGGCTCTTAGGGCTAAAATGACCTTTTTAAACTCTAGAAAAATAGAGTTAGGCTGAGTGGGCTAGGCGGGCCAACGGGCCAATGTTCACCCTTGCCGTTGGGTAATATAAATTAGGGTAAATCACACTTTGCCCCCTTTATGTTTGGTTACTTTTTCACTTCAGTTCTTAAAGTTTATTTTTTCACTTTTGATTTTAATTTTGAGTTTTTTCACTTCACTTCCTAAAGTTAATTGCTCAAAAATTAGATAGAAAATGACACAATAACGGTCATATAACATAAAAAATATATTATTATATTAAAGTTTAAGTTTATGTCAGAGGTGCCGCTTATATATAATAAAATATTTTATACTACGGATTATTAATGTCTAATTTTCTGTCTAATTTCTAATAGAAATTAACTTCAGAAATAAAGTGAGAAAAACTTGAAACATAAAAGGGTAAAGTGGAAAAATATAAATTTTAAAGGCCAAAGTAAAAAAGTGACTAAATATAAGGAGCGCAAAGTGTAATTTATTCTATAAATTATCATCCTTAATTATGTCATTTATTGTATTTCATATTTATTCCTGGTTATGACATATGAAAAAGTTATAGAAAGTGAAATGGAAAAAAGAAAGTGAAAGAAAATTTTATTTTTTGAGTATGCAGTTTGATTAAAAAATATATCTATTATTTTGAAAAAAAAAAGACTTGAAACTATAGATTTTTAGTATTTTATTTTAAAATTTCTTTATGAGAATAAATTCTCGCATTATAAAAACTATAACATACCATCCTGATATGGACAACAAAATTAAAATTTCTTATACTTAATTTTTCTAACACTTTTCATCACATTTTAATTACACTTAACCTATGAAACAAAAAGTGTTAAAAATTATGGTAAAGAACCAATTTTCAATAGGGTTTGGATTGTTTTTAGTCTACTAGAGGTGTTGTTGGGTTTCATGAGACCCATCATTTATTAAAAAAAAAAAAATCAGATTGATTTGATAAACATATTCATATTTTTGATGATATGTGTCTGCAAAATTGGATGATTAAAATAATTTTAAAATAAATCTCCATTTTTAGTAGAAAATATCTTAAAATTACGAGTTATGATTATCGAATTAATTGGATTTTTATAAATATAAAATTGAACAAAATAAATGACTGAGATAATTAGTTACATAATTTTATCATACTAATTATTAAATTATTTTGTTCAATTTAGAACTCATGAGGCCCAACAACAACTTCCGTCTATTTGTGAACCGGAGAGAAATTTTTCCTTTTCGATAAACATTTACTCACATTAATAAATAGAAAATAATATGCAAGTTTACTTTCTGAACATATGTAAATGAAATAATTGGTAGATGATAAGGTAAGATATGAGAGATAAATTTATTTTAGATGTTTTAATATGGAGAAAGATCCTCAACTCCAGATTTTGGACTACAGTACTTATTTGGGTTAAATGCTACTATGGGTCTGCTAGATAATCTAAACTATTCATATTATAGGCATTTCGTGTATTTCGTTTACAAAAAAAATTACGTCGATCCAATAGTTTTAATTTGTTCAATTTATTGCGTTTATTACTAAAAAAATGTATGGTTTATTTTAAAAATACAATTATTGTGTATTTTTAATAAAAATTGAATAAGTTACAATTATTGAATTGATTTAATTTTGTGTAGATAAAATATCTGAAATATCCGATCTGATGAATAATTCAAATTATTAAAACAGACGTAATGCACTTAAAAGGTAACTTCTGTCCAAAATCTGAATTTGAAAGCACCCTTCTCCTTTTAATATATTGTCACAGTATTATATTTGAAAAATAAGTTTATTTTTTAGATTTAAATAATATTACTCTTAATAAATATATATAAGATAAGTGAGAGAGATAAAGAAATATGATTACATATAATATTTTTCAATATATTCCCATGCAACGGAGAGAGAGAGAGAGAGAGAGAGAGAGAGAGGAGGGGGCAAGGGAACAGACTGGACTGGAAAAAAAGGTCGATTCAGTCGTCACACTCGGTTGGACTGTTTTACACCCCACCAAAGCACCTAACACTCCCCCTTTCTTAAACAATTTTGTTTTGGAGTTTTTTAAGTGTAAGTAAGACATCATGCGGCCACTTACATAAAAAGTGTGAAATATAAGAATAAGGTGTAAGTGTAAGGTGTAAGTGTGTTACATATGGTGTGCAACCTTAAAAAAAGTGTAAGTGTAAAGTTTAATTTTTCACAAAAGGTATAAGTGTAAGGTATAAGATGTAAGGTGTAAGTTGCACACCACAACCAAACCCTTTTGTTTTATATTAGTTTATGAGTGATTTTGTACTTGGATAGAGTATATATTATGTAATATTTTTATTATTATGATTAATTTTGATAGTATAATTTATTATATTTATATTAAATATTTCAAAAATAATATGAGACATATATATTTGTCATTGATAAAAATATTATCACTTACTATCTTAAATGACATACAAAAATTTCTCATTTATTTACATATATTAGTTGTGCTTTATACTAAGAATTACAATTAAACTTATTGTTCTAGTGCATGTGTTAAACCAAATTATATATTTGAAAAGCTCTCTCTCTCTCTCTCTCTCTCTCTAAATCACACACAGTCACTTTTCTTCATGCAAGAAGAGAGTCACTAAAATATATATATCTCTTTTATATTTGGGGAGTTTAGTTGGGTGTATGGGTCTCATCACTAATTTTATTTTTATTTTTAAAAAAAATTAAATTGATTTAAATAATTAATTATATATTTTTATCATATTTTTTTTAAAAATAAAAATAAATGATAAATATAATTTTAAAATTGATCAGTAATTTTTTAAAGACAAAACTATAACTACCAAATAAATTTAGTTTTTCACACAAATAATCTACACACATGAACCTATCATATGAACTACTTGTTAGAATAAAGCTTCTCTTAACCAAAAAAAAAAAAAAAAACTATTAAACCAAAAAAATTATCTAAAAATTTATTCAAAATGTTAATGTGTGGATTAGATTCAATTTTACATAATAGACCCACACTTCAAATGGTTGAATCCTCTAACCATTTACAGCGGATTATGGTGCAGATGATTCCGTTGGGATGAGTGGGTTTTGTTTTGATACTCATAGCAGTTTCTATATATTTTTTTCTTTGATTGATGTATGATGTAAAGTTTACCTTAATTCTTATCAATAAATTTATTTTGTTGATAAAAAAAAATGTATCTTAAACATACAATAATTTTTTCTAAAAAAAATCAAATAATATTAGGCATTTTGAAAAAATATCATGAAATACTTCATAAAAATTTCTGATCATTTGATTAGAATGTAGTGTTTTATTATATGTGTAATCTAAAGGTGAAAAATCTTTAATGATAATTTTTATGACTTTTTTTTTTATGATTCTTAACATTACTCAAAAAAAATTTAATTAAATTTTTGAGTACCTAACATTACTGTTATCTTAATAGCCATTTATAAAAATAAATATAATAATATCATGTAATTTTAATTATGAAATTAATTTGATTTTTCTAATTGAATCTACATACATATCCTAGGATGGAGAGAACCACAGTAGGCCTACTACCCAACTTGACAGTTGTGCTTCTCTGCTAAGATGGAGAGAACCACAGTATTAGTGACAACAAGCTTAAAGGCTAAGAAAACATTTACCCTCTCCTCTCGAAACCCTAAAAAGCTATAAAAAACAAAAACAAAAAAAACAGAGAAGAGTGAGAACAAACAACTACCTAATTTACATATATATAGCATAAAGCTCCCTCTTTTGTTTTTGCCCCTCATTTTCTCACTTTAATCTCTCTCTCTCTCTCTCTGCCAACCCTCTCTTGGTGGTGATAGATTCGCCCCTACTACACCTTCAAGAACCACAAACACATCAACCTTTACAAAAGAGAGAAAGAAAGAAAGATCAAGAAATAACCATGGTCTTTCCCTCCATTCCAGCTTATCTTGATCCATCCAACTGGCAACAACAGGTATATGGGTTTTCTTCAAATTTTGTTTCCATGTCTTCTTTCTTTGCCAATAAAGCAAAAAAAAAAAAGAAACCCTTAAAAATCAAAATCAAAAGATAAATATTCCAACCCCCTTTTTGCTTCTCTGTTGTTCTTTATTTTGAAAACTCGTCTTTGCTATTTCTAGTTGAATATACCAGATATTTCATTCTTGCTTTTGTTTTTTTGTGTTTTTTTTTTTTTAATTTCGGTTTCATTTCACAGCAACCAAATCCTCAAACTGGAGGAGGTACTGGTGGAAACCCTCATCTTCTTCTTCCGCCACCACCTCCACCACCACCCCCACCATCTGCACAGACTCATGCAGGCAGTGGTGGGCCGGGCTCGGGCTCAATCAGGCCCGGTTCAATGGCTGATCGAGCCCGAATGGCCAACATACCCATGCCAGAGGCTGCCCTAAAATGCCCACGATGCGATTCAACGAACACCAAGTTCTGCTACTTCAACAACTACAGCCTCACTCAGCCCCGCCACTTTTGCAAGACCTGCCGGAGGTACTGGACTCGAGGCGGCGCTCTGAGGAATGTTCCGGTGGGTGGTGGTTGCAGGAGAAACAAGAGAAGCAAAGGAAGCAGTAGCTCGAAATCCCCAGTCAGCAGTGGCGATCGACAAACTAGCAGTGGTGGATCTTCCAGTGCAATTTCATCTAACAGTACCGGAACCGCCAGCCTATTAGGGCTGCCACAGCAGATGAAGTTCCTGTCTCCGATGAGTCAACTCAGTGAGTACGGTGGTGGTGGTGGAGGCGATATCGGGTTAAATTACAGTGGAATTTCCGCACCAAGTGACATGAATTTTCAACTACCAAGTGGGTCATTTGGTGGTGGTTCTTATTTTTTGGGTGGTGGTGAGCAGTGGCGGTTGCAGACACCGCCACCGCAGATGTCATCGCTGATGGGCTTGGATTTTCCGGCCGGGCTGTACCCATTTCAGGGTGGTCTAGAGCCACCAAGTTATGGTGGTGAAGGTAGTCATGTTAGGCCAAAGATCTCTGGTTCAGGGCTTGCTCCTCAGGTGGGCAGTTCAGTGAAAATGGAAGATAATCAACAATTGAATTTGTCAAGGCAGTTTTTGGGAATCCCAGGAAATGATCAATTCTGGAGTGGTACTACTGGTACTAATGCATGGACAGACCTCTCTGGATTCACCTCTTCTTCCACTAGCAATAATAATCCCTTGTGATCTATAAAATTTTTAAAGTAATGCTATACAAACAAAATTCATATACATACACTGTTTACAGATTGACGTGGTTTGTAATTTCAAAAATGTCAGTACCACGTCAATTTGTATGAGTTCTGTATAAAGAATCTGTATGTTTAGCATTTTTCTAAATGGTGTGTTGTGATGACCAAAGTCCCATAGTGAAGCTTAGTTTTTTTTCCAAGTAAAGCTTCAAGAGTGAAGATAGTTTAGAAGTTAGAACAAAGTTCCATCCAAAGTCATAGGATGGGAAATGGAGCCCTAGATTTTTCAAGATTGAGTGAGAAGTTTGTCTCATCATGATCAACTGAAAACCCTAGAAATGTTAGTTGATGCTTTTCATATATATATATATATATATATATATATTTTCTTTTTATTTCTTTTTGTAAGTTTAATTTTCTTTTGTTATGTCTGAGCATGCATGTTCACCGAGGTGAATGTATGAGTGTTGTTGTAGTTTCTATATTGGAGATGGAAAACCTAATTTTCAGAAGTGATTAGTAGCATTTGGCTCAATGATTTTATGGAATTCTATGCTGACAAAATCTCACATTTCATCTTCTATATTCTTTCAATAGAGACAACTTTTGCATAACTAACTGAAATTCTCTCTCTTTGAATTGCCCTATGAATTGTATATCTAACAAATGAATCCAAAAGTGGTTTTACAGATCAGTGTACCAAATTACTCAATATTCCAAGGGTGAAAAATCAAAATCGCAGCTGGTTTGGTTGAATCAACATTTTCTTTTTGTAGGGTTATCGTATCCATTTTGAGATTTTCATGTTATTTGTGAGTTGAGAATTATAGTGCATGCTATGGGTGAATTAAGGCCAACTTCAGCAAGTAATGAGCCAAGTGGCTCACATATATGTGTGATTATCATGTATGAAAATGATGTTCCAATAATTATTTGGAATCCAATGTCAAGAGCATCAGATGGAGAGTTAGTTTTTTCTATGCCATCTTGTTAACTTGGGTGCCATTTGGTGGCTTAAATTGCGCATTTTTGGAGGATTTAGTTGCATATGGTAAGAATTCTACAAAGATGTTAAGGCAACTACGACCCTTTTAATGGAGTTAAGTTTCTTTCTCATGATTTTCTATTGCTTTTTATTAACACAAGGCATATTAGCAAAAACTATAATGCAGCTGTTCAGTGAAAATAGAAGTAAAATGACACTAAAACAACATATTCTAAAATGAAGTAATTTTGCTTCAACTTGAAACAGATGCCATTGTATTACCACAACAAGAACATTGCAAAGAGATCCATTGCAAAGAATCCTGATCCTTTTTTTATGATACAGTTTTATTGATCCTACATATACTTGACTAAGCTTCTTGTTAATTAGGATCAAAGAGAACAAGGTTCTTCTATCATATTGGATGATTGAAAGTATCCTATGGTCATGTTTGTTTGGGCAAACAAAATTAGATGGGATTAGCATTGTTAGGACTTGCTAGTTCTGAGACTATTAATCTCTTAGGATAGTGTATTATATTTCATATTTGGATTGACTCAAGATTATGAAGAATGAATAACAAAATCCTATCAATTTTGTAATTTAACTATTCAGTCTGAGCACTTGACCTTTTGTATCTCACTCTCTTAGTATTCAATAATTCTCTATAGACTATATGAGGATACCATGTTTGGGTGGATTCTTAACCAAACATGAAATTAAGTATTTTATTATATTATTATTCCAGTCCCCAGACCATATACTCTCAAAACAAAGATGACCTATATGCTATTCTATTCTTTAAAATGCCTAAAAAAATAAAATAATCATTTTAACCAATATAAACAAATTAAGGAGTTAAATGGCATGATGATAGTTCATTCTGAGAGGATTTCCTATTACTCGTCTAAAAATGAAAGTAAACATGCTTACTGGGCATACCATGTCAAAATGATATTCATAGTTTAACTACCAATGTTTTAACTTCTTTTGTACCAAAAAAAATCAATGTTTAACTTTTTTTCACTAGTCTATCGACCAAAAAAAAAAAAAACAAACAAAACAAACAAACAAACTTTTACTAGGTGTTGCTTCTTTTAGTGATTACTTCAACAATGAACATCCACTTGATTTGGAAGCTTATGTGCATTAAATGATAAGAATGCCACTCATAAAGCACTTCTGCCACAAAATCGCTTTCAAACAACCTCGAATTTGTCTCTAAAATGATTGGAGTGTCTTGCATAGAGTAATGCTAGAGACTCTTAAAAATCATCCTAAACTTACTCACACTAATATATTTTTAGTTAGTTAATTTCTGAATAAATCAACAAATGACATGCAATAATTCACGTAATTGGAAGTCATTTTTATGAGTGATATTTTAGAAGTGTTGAGCATTTTAAATCTTGCATGTATTGCAGTAATAGTAAGCTTGACAACTAAATATTTTGGTAATTAGTGTGCATGTTTGTGTAAAGGGGTGTGTGGCTAGGGATGCGGATGAGAAATTAGGCACAAGACATTCTATTTTGAAATTTGTATATCTTATTTTTAATGCATTTATAATCACAATTTATCTTAAAATTTTTATATTACAAAATTCCTATGAAATTATGTGAATGAAGGTGCATTAAAAAAGAAACATAAAACCTTTGAGCACAAAATTGAACCATATAACATTTAAGTGGACCACTTTTGTTAAAATTAAATAATAAAATTATCTCTCTCCAACAGCTTAATTTTGAGACAATTATCTCTTATTCAATTAAATTAAATTAATTATTATTATTATTATTATTTTTTGTGATGTTGTTGCAAATTTGAAAATGAAAAGGTGTATCTGAGCTATATTAATCATTCATCACCATGTAATTTAAATATATTTTCTAGGGATAAATGCCTAGAGTAGTGATACTGTGCATTGCAATATTGCTTGTAGTTCAAATATTCACTTTCCTCTATTTCCGGAATGCTTTCAGAAGATCCCACCTAGAGGTTAGTTATATTATTACTTTCAACTCTCCAAGAAAATCTGTTGCTCTCTTACTTGCATGTTTTTTCAATCATTCTTCCATACATGAGAGAGAAAGAGATAGATAGAGAGAGAGAGATTTTCCTTCATGATTATGCAATAATAACAATATAAAATAATTTATCATACAAAAGAAATCATCTAGAATGATGTAAAAAGTGATGTTTTCTAAATTATTATTAAGAAAAATAAGTGTTTTAATTTAAAACGAAATGATCATAAAAAATCATATTATTCTATAAAATTTTTGTTTATATGTCATTATTCAATAATAATGGCAAAACACAAAATACTCAAATATAATTTGTGATTTGAGTGCCCATATCAAGGTTTTATTCATTACACCTTATTTCGGATGATAGAGTGAATCGATTGGTACAATTTATTGGGGTTTTTTTTTAAATTTTAAAAATCTATGTTAGTGTATTTAATGCAATTTCTATTTATAATTTATAAGACAAAAATAGTTTCGGCTGAATTTTTTTTAATTACTTCAAAATTAAGACAAATGTATTTTCAACTTTTTGTCTATTTAATTATGTACTTTCAATTTCAGAAAAATTACGTCAAACAAGTCTATTAGAGTGTTTTGTTACAACAATACTATAAATCCATAAAAAAGTATTTAGAAAAATGCGTCTAACGACCATAATCATTCTAGGCATAACCCACATCCTATCAACTTTAAATTTACAACAAACATTTTTTTTTTGAGATTTTAAAATTTTACTAATTCATATCACTTTCCTTTATTTTATACAAAAAAAAAAGTCCTAAGACACAAGTAAAAGGAAAAAAAAACATAAGACACATTTTACAAAAATTAATGTAGTTTTATTGAAATTAATACATTTTATGATATTTTTCATATATTTTAAAAATATTTTTATATATATTTTTCAATATTAAAACAATATTCAAGAACACTTATTAACATTTATAAAAATAAAAAATATAAAAAATGAAGAAACTACTTAAGATGTTGGGTGAGTGGGAGAGTGAGAGAGACAAGAGTCTCAAAGACACCAAAATACTCAATTCCATGCCATATATACTCTTTCAAAATTTGAAAGTTCAAAATCCAAAAAACCCAAAGTGGTCTGAAAATTTCTTGGATTTTGTTCCATTCAGGCCCTGAGAATGATGCAAAGACTAGAAATACCAGGGACCAGGAGAAAATAATGTAATGTGGGCCACAAATAAAAATTCATAAACAAATTATGTGATCAATCTTTGTTTTAAATTGACCTAATACTGTAGTGCAACCACCGTCACATAAAATAAAGACTATATTTAATATTTACTCAAGTTAAATTTAAAATTAATATATTTTAAATAAAAAATAAAAAATTTATTATCAAAAAGTTAATTCTTTAATGCTAACACTAGTTAAAAGAGTTTTTTTTTTTTTAATGCTAAGTTTGGCATAACACAAAAAAGTTAAAAAGTCACTATCCTATTTAAATCACATCATCTTATTTAAATCACATCACCTCTCTACCACATTATTTCAAACTCAACTCATATTTTATAAAAAATTAAAAATATACTTATTCAGATCATTCCCAACAATCCTTAATGATCAAGTATTTAAGTCAATTTATGCATATTTTGACTAATCTTATAACTCACACAAAGTGTTTTTTACATGAATCAAATAAATCTCAAGCATAAGTAGCAAATATAACCTTAAAAATTGATTACACCTAATAAAATTAAGCATAAAATTTAAAGAGATTTATTAGAGATGAGTTTTTGGTAGATAAAACAGTATTTAAAAAGTTGAAAGTTTGGTTTTGCTTTTTTCAAAGAGAGTTTTGAAAAAATTATTTTATATATAGCTAAAAGTTGACGATTACGCAGATGTAGTTATAGATTGCTTAAACTCAGGAACCAAACACTGAAGTTTTGAGAATTTTTTAAAAAAATTTGTTTGATTTGATTACTTTTAAAAACTTATTTATAGAGCACTTTTTTCTAAAATTTTTGGTAATGGCTAAACCAAATATACTTACTTAAATTTGGGGATGAGTTTTATATACGATGAAGCTTGTTCGTATTTTGGTTTTTTTCAAAAGATATTTTGAAAATTATTTTGAGAGAGAGTTTTAAAAAAGTGATTGATTTGACGTGGTACGAAGAGAGATTGCTTTTAAAAACTCAGGAAATCAAAATGAAGTTTTGTGAAATTTTTTAAAAATTTGTTTGATTTGATTACTTTTAAAAACTTATTTATGTAGAATTTTTTCTAAAATTTTTTTGAGAAACACAAACCAAAACAAGGCCTACATTTCTAAGTCAACCAATTTTATTCAAAAAGAAGTCGGAATTTGGATTTGTTGTGGTCAGTAATACTACTGTCTCTCTCTCTCTGCACGGTAATTTAGAAGCATGTGTTGTGTGCTGTGTTTCAGATCATAATCAGTTTGACGGAGCTTTGGGATCTTATTTGTTTCATGCGTCTGACATACTTAACTGTATCTCTTACAGAACTTATACTCTTCCACCATCATTGGCCCGTTTGGAAAGTTAGTTATTAGGACTAGTTTGACATGGTCGATAAAAAATTAAAATTATTATTTTATTTAAGTCATATTATTTTATTTAAATAATATTATTTTTTAATATATCATTTTAAATTTAATCTAAGCTCAACATATATTTATAAAAAGTTAAAAAGTACACTTATTTAAATAATCTCAAATAATTCCTATAAATTATTTTAATAATTTTTTAATTTTTTATAAAAAATAAAAAAAATGATATGATTACTTATAATAATTTTTATTTTTTTCAATGAAAATTTTAAAATGTCAAACGAATTAGTTTTTGACTATTTTAATAGGTTAAAATAGTTGTATTTAGAAAAAGAGTTAGATTTTTTATAATTAGATGTGATATTTGTGAGAGAAAAAATAAAATGATTATAAATTTGATGTGATATTTTGTCTTATTAGTTATTTTAATCTATTTTATCTTTTACTACTATTTTAAGCCAAAAAACTAGAAAAAAAAAATATTTATTTATATATTTAATAAATTTGTTGTCTAATTTTAAAAGACGAATCGAAGAAAATAAAAAAAATTCTAAAAATAGTCAAAAAAGAAAAGAAGAAGCAAAAAATAGTAGACTTTTTTTTGATTTGGCTTTCTAATTTTTTAAAGAATGTTTTAAATTTTTTTTTAATTTTTTTACCTTTTAGATATGGATGGAAAAAAAAAATTTGACATCATTTTTCACAAAAAGAGATGACTTTTTTAACTCACCCCAAACAACCTAACTCTGAACAACAAAGATATGGATCAAGAATACTTCTATTTTCAATCCAAAAAAGAAAAAGAAAAAGAATACATCAATCTATTCAAGATCAAACCATTTGTTGGGTGGTTGAGGTTCTAATTTTTTGGCTGATAAAAATAAATATTTTATAATCTTATTGCTACGATACAATTTTATTTGACAAAAAAAAAAAAAATTTATTCAAAAAAGTGATAACTAGTCTAGAATCGATTCTTATATAGTAAGACCCACAAGTGAAATATAAAAATGTGGAAGGTGAAAAAGAAATTCAAATTTATGAAGCAACAAGACTCACACAAATCTAAGTGGTTGTACTAGGAAATCTAGTGCATGAATTAGTTCAACCTCTTCTCACAAATCTAGTGCATGGACCGAAAAAAACTAAATTGATTCTGTGTGGTTTAAAAATTCAATTGTTATATGGTAAGACAGATACCTAAAATGAAGGGAAAATATAAAAAAAGAAGAAGAAAGAAGTGAGAAGTAAGAAAAATAAATAAAAATTCATCGTGGGTACGAGATTCATCTACACAAATCTAATGTATAACCACTTGTAAATTATTTTTGAACAAACTTTATTTTATCCATATGGTTACTCTCTATTATTTAAAATAAGCATATAGTATCTCTATAGTTTGTGAGCTAAAGTTGCATCACTTGTACTATTAATGACTTGAGTAAAAGGTTAAAATATCATTGATGGAAGTAGAAGATAGTAGATAGTTTTTCTTGGTAGATACTAGCTTTTTAATTCAAACTTTATAATTAAATTTTAATTTTGAGTTGAAGTGAGCTTGTTCTACTGAACACACACCAAGCTAGCTCTGTTTAAGTGAACTTGTTCTATACTGAATACTAGACCTCACGAGACGTGTGGCATGTTTTGATATGAAACCCACACAAATGAAAGTGTATCCAAGACCACACATTAATAATAATAGAAATGTTTTATATGATTATTGTAACAAAAAACACAATGCTACGAGATTAAGAAAGTTGCACCCAAAAAAAAGTGAGAATATAGAATTTATAGACCAAGGCCAAGTTTAGAAAGATTAAATAAGTGTATTTTTTGACTTTTTATAAAATATGGGTTGGATTTGAGTTGGGTTTGAAATGATGTGGTAGAGAGGTGATGTGACTTAAATAAGATGATATGACTTAAATAGGATAGTAATTTTTTGACTTTTTGAATTTTTTTGAGAATGCCAAACTTGGCCCAAATTTATTCTTTTTTTTCTTATCCGCACAAAATTGAATTGATGTAAAATATTATATATAAATAGATTTTTTACTTAATTTTTAAGACATTTACACACAAGTCCTAATTTATGAACTTATACTTCATTTTTGGGAAGTAATCTTTTAGCTTCAAAGTCAAAAAGTCACTAAAAAAATCAAAACACTAACAATATATACTAAAAAGTTAAAGATTTCTATTCTCTCTACTTTTGCACATCTTTTTGTAAAAAATCAAAAAGTCATTCCAAACATATTAACTTTTTTATATCATATTTTTAACCAAAAAAGCCAAAATGTTACTAAAAAGCTTGTTCTCAAGCGAGGCCCTAACTAAGATTTTTGAATCTTGAGTCTTATTAAATTTTAATAATCGAATTGCTCTTCAAATAATTATTATTTGTCATTTATGATTATTTATAAAAGAATATGATGATTTGACATTTATTTTGATTTTCAAAACTTTAAAGCATTAATTTTCAAATTGAAAAAACTTAAAAAAAAAAATTATGTGCAAAAAAGAAAAAAGAAAAAGAAAACTAATTTTTTTTGAAAAAATTAAACTATTTTTTTGTGCAAAATTAAAATTTTTGTGTCTATAAAGGAGCATGATAATGGAACATTGATGTGTAAAAATTTAAAAAAAAACTTTAAAAATGAAAAAACTGATAATATTCTCGGTTTTAAAACTGAAAAAAACTGTTAATATTCTCACTTTTATTAGATAGTTGAATCAAATTAATAAGTAAAAGGGTAAAAACATTTAATCTCATGCTTTATTTTTTTATCAGTTAGTGAAACAATTATCTGGACATTATTATGCAAAATTGATAATGTTCTTAGTTTTAAAAATTAGAAAAAATTGATAATATTCTCAATTTTACTAAATAGGATTTATTGGTTCAAAAAATCTTAAATAAAACCTGAACTACCACAACATTTGTAAATAGGACTTTTAGGTAATTAACTCTAATTTTTTTTTAATCACTAGACACAAGCTTGAGTCTCACGTATAATTGTTATAGGGATATTCCATGAGTTTTAAGTCTACTGATAAAAAAAAGGAAAAATTATCCATAAATCCTATATAGAGAAAAGTTAAACCATTTAGTCCTTAAAGTTTTTTTGTACACCATTTAGTCCTATTTTGTTGGCAGATTTTTTGGGGTGTGATTTGATCCCATTTGTTTTTACATGAATACCCTTTGCATGATTGTTTCCCTAAACATTTGATTCTGTTTTGAATTGGTATAGGTAATGTTAACATATGAAGAGGAGTATTTGATTGATTAACATTGATGTAATTGTTTTTGCAGAGAGAAAAAGGGGATATTGCGTGTAGTGAACGTCATTTTTTCCAATGAGCACCATTGTTCGTCACACTGTAACTGTACATTTCGAGGTGTTGTCTTGCTGTGTTTGTACCGGTGTTGTTACGCCATCGTAACAGGTGTGTGTTTTTGTTTGTTTTTTTTTTCTCCCATTTATGTCTTTATTGTTGGTTGGTGTTGATTTTTTATATTGTTTTTTCCTCTACGGTTGTTGCTGTGATGTTTGGTTTGTCGTGGTAATTGCAATGTGTGTGTTGTGTCAATGGGTTGGGTCTGATTAATTACACCAATTCCATGTAAAAATTAAGTTTTCTGTTTTGTATTTCTGAGGTATGTTGCCATAGTAATGGGTTTAACAAATGTTCACAGGTATGGACGAAGGGATATTGTTGGTGTGTTCTTACGATTTAGTCAATGTTGTTATTTGGTTGCATCACGATTTGACATTTGGCAATATTGATGATTTTTGTGGGAAGTTCGATGGATTGGTACTAGGGGCGGTGTGTTTTTTGTTCGATGTTCCCGAGTATAAGAAGTTTAGGGTAGATAGTGACGACGATGTTCAAAACATGTCGTGTCTTGCTAAGTCGTTTCGGATAAATCACATTGAGATTCTCATTCAGAAACGTAGTGTTGGGGTGAGGGGTAATTGTGGTATGGTGGATTCCACAAAGGATGGGGGAAATTCCTGAGATGCTAGTCAGAATGATTGTGTGGACGACCAGATGGATTTGTTACCAACATATTGTTTGAACAGATCAAAGACGTTTTTGTCAGCATAATGGGCGTATGAGATTACCCATGTGGGATAATGTTTGATGGTGAAGCAACCAATTACGTGAAGTTCTATGTAAGTATGCTATGGAACGTGGATTTCAATTCAAATCGTTAAAAATGATTCCGTTCAATTATCGTAGTGTGTAAGTTTGCACAATGATTGTACATGGTTAGTTCATGCAAGGATGTTAAGCGGGGTGTTATGCATTAAGAGTTTTGGTAGTGTGCACACTTGTGGTCTCTGTCAGACGCATTTATATGAACCCTCGCATGTGGTCTAATTTTGTGTTTACCGTTGTTGCGAATCGGGTGCGTGATCGACCATTGACACGCTTCTTACTAATGTGGTGTTTGATTTGAAAAATCTAGTATGGTTTAGAGATTAGTTACCAGTGGCATGGTTGGGTGTTAAGAAAGCAAGAGGCAAAGTGCACGGAATCACGCTATGTTGTTCGACCAACTTAGGTGGTATAACGATTTCGTTATGCAAAAACCCAAACAATTACATTAACCTTGAATTTGACTAGAAAATCTGGAGGTTTGTTCAAGATTTCATATCATTCCGCTTGTATAGATGGGTTCAATCATTGCTCGGCCTTTGCTATTCTTGGATGGAGCGTTTTTGAAAAGTAAGTTCAAGGTAATTTGCTTGTCAAGCATCGCTAAAGACGCAATCAAGGTAATAGTGTGTCCTTTTATTTCATATTTGTTGATGTCTCGTAAATGAATAGTTCCATTTTGATATGTTCCAAATGAAGCCGTGAAAATAAATTTCCATTGAAATAGGATGTCCTCAAATTGACGGTGATTGGTAATGTAAAACATAGTGTTATGCTTATTCATTTTCTTTTTAAATGTGTTATACATGTTTTGTGTGGATGGTTGTAAAATTTACACATGGCAACCTGTTTATGTTGCATGTTTTGGTTGTAGGATTGTTTCTGTAGCCTTTGCGATTGTTGATTACGAGAATTCAGCCAATTAGGAATGGTTTCTTCATAATTTGAAAAAAGTTGTTGGGGGCGGATATTAACTTTCATATCTGACCGCCACGTCAGATTATTACAGTCTATGCCAATAATTTTCCCGTCGACGCATCATGCATATTGTTTGTTGCATCTTCAAATGAATTTGTGGGATCGAATGAAATATGTGAATACATCGCACAAAATTAGGTTGATGTGCAAGTTGCAAGAATGCGTCTATGTGCCCACTGTTACTTGCTTTAATGAGAAATTGGAGGTATTGAAGAAGTCCAACCCGGTTGTGATTGAAGATTTTATAAAAGACTTGCACCCAAAACACTATTCTAACGCGTATTTCGGGTAGTTCACGATCCGCTTAATGGGTTACGGCGTATTTTAATCCCCGTCCTTTTTTTGTAGTATGTTTTATTGTCGTTATCGTTGATGATCTTCGTACACGTTGACATTAGTTATTTTTTAGGGGCTAACGGTATGGGGAGATGTGCTCAAACGTTGCCAAATCGTTCAACAATTGGGTAGGTGAGGCCCGTCATCTTCCTATTACTAGACTGGTTGATATGATAAGGGGTCAAATAATAGAGCAGATGTCAGAACGCAGAGTTAAATGCACTAAATGGGCCGGTGTAATATGCCCAAAAATGGAGAAAAAATTGGTCATGGCGTATAACGACAGCAGGGCATAGTGTATTAGCCAGTGTAGGAGGTTCACTCCCACCTGTTGGTGTTGGTTAATGGCGGCAAGCGAACATGTTCTTGTTTTCAGTGGTAGATAAATGGGTTCTCGCGTTCCTATGCTGTCGTTGCATTCCGTAATAATAGAAGAAACATTTATGATTCGATAGACTGTGCATTCTACATCAATACATTTCGAGCTATGTACGGCGGAACAATATATCCCATCCCAACAGTTGAGAAGCTGATGTTTAACCTAACTGAATATTTGATAGCACCACCGACGGTGAAGGGTTCGCCTGGTAGGCCCAAACGGAAGAGAATTTCGTCTAAGGGTGAGGCAGTGCAGTATATTCGTTGTGGGTGTTACGAAAAGTTGGGCAATCACAATAGTAAGACATGCAAAGTGCCGTTATAGAGGGTCTGCTATATGATTTAATTTTGTTTTCTACAAACTGGGGTTGTGTTGGACCACCGTATTTTCTTGTTTGAACTGTTTTCAAACCTGTTTTAATCTGGTCATTCTTTTTCATTTGGGTTTAATAAATTTGGTATAACATACTTATGTCTACCCCAGCTATCATTTCGATTCCCACTGTTGAACAATCACACACTGCAGCTTTAACACCTCACTTGCGTGTTCATTATATTATGGCATCACTTTCATGTTCTTGCATCGCAACACAAATGCTTAATGGTTTGTTTGCAATCTGTGTACATCATACCAAACATGAACCCAAAACTCCTGCTTTCAAATAATTCTAATGGCAATGGAATATTATGTTTGGGTGAAATGGTGTCTCTATAATTATAATTATAATGGAAATGGCAATTTAATCCCGTCGTGCATATTTTGAAAGGGAGATGGCCTCTTTGTCATTTGTATTGGTGTTCATTATCATGATCTTGTAAGGGTCCATATATGGTGCGTTTTGTTTCTTATACATTGTAGCAGTAATGGTGTTTTAGTGGTTGTGTTTTTTGTTTTTTTATTCCTTTACTTATCGTATGTAAAGGGTTTGAGCATATTTAGGAATTAACTTACGGGATTTTGGGATGTAAATTGGTTTTGTGGTAGCAGATGTTTGGATTGGGTGGGCGCGTAGTGTATCTTCGTTACGTCCTGACTTTCATGGTATTTTATAAGTCCAATTTCTATTTGTGGTGCACATTTTCAAACGTAAAATATTGAAATGTCACTCATGGCGAGGTTAACAGTCATTAGACAAAATTAATCCCAAGGTGTATGCTTGTTGGACGTGTTAATTTCATACGGTTAGTAATGGTTTAATGTCGTCCAGTATGGATGGACTACACATGACTGCGTGTTTCAGTCTAGAGGTTGAACTGTATACACCATACATTACCATAACAAGAAACACGAACACAAGTCAAATTTTTATACAGAATATTAGAAACAAATACGATCCCAAATAAATATGCCATAGTTACGGGGGGTAACCTATTTCTTGCTAGTTCAACAGTTTAATACACATTCATCGACAACACCTAAAACATTGAATATCAAACCAATCCATGTTGTTTTTCCTAACATACAATACAATCAAACACAAATTCTTAACAAACACGTTGCCCTATGCGTGTTGTCTTCGCATGTCAACTTCCACATAGATCAAACCATGCTTAATCCCATGGTGGCAAAACACGTTTCTCAAACCCACACTGTCGGCATGTCAACTTCCACATAGATCATACCATATTTACATACATAAGTCCGTATGGCATTGCGAACCAATGTTTTGTACATGCACATTAAAATATAACATACTATTTACATATCTTGGACATTACCATCACCATTCAACCATATGGTAATGGACTCCTACCATCGCAAATAAGTCAACAACCATTTAAAAGGACAATGACGTATTAGTAGGCATATAAAGAATAATCTTTTCAGACGTAATGTTCGAAGCTGATAATATGGAATAGAAGAAACTATTTGGATTACTTGGCAAATAATATCAGCATTCGTTTAAAAAAAGCAGATTCTAACCAACGCTAAAACCGTTGTTGTATCATTCAAAGATGATAATAAAGTACTATAGGTCAACTATCCAAACACTTATTTCCTCCTAATATTCTGTTTTCACACATTACGACTCTAGAACTTGTTACGGGCAATCCACAACAAATACAAAAGTGCCATCATAAACATCTAACCCAACGTCCTTAGCTATAACTCTTGGTGTCACGAATTTGTTGTGGTGGTCGGTCACCCATTGTTTCTGTTGAATGTTCACATGTTAGTTTAGCTGTGTACGGGGTAACATGAAAACTTCCAAAATTACAATCATCAAGCATGCACATACTGTCACGACCCATCTCGATGACCAAGGCTGGATCGCGACTAGCTAATCCTAAAATCCCACAGAGTGATTCTAAGTAATTAATTTAAATAACGCAGCGAAATGAAATAAAGAAGGTAGATTAATATCCAAAGCATACATAGAAATTATTATTTATTTTACGATGTAACATCAGCCAAATCCTGATTACAAGGAAAAAAACACATGATATCCATACCAAATTTGAGGTTCTAATCCACAGGGTAAAACCATCATTCTTTAAATTTCTTCACCTGAAAGGGGGTTTTAACAGCTATGAGCACTGGTAGAGTGAGAAATATTATACTGAGAGCATGAGGGTATAAAATCACCATTGATAATTATTTAGGCTAAAGATGAATAGTTTGATCCAAATAAATTATTTTTAATAACAGACATATAACACGAAACTATATAACAAAATAATCATAACAACGGTACAGAACAGAACAGAGAGTAAATGGATCCATGACAAACAAAGGACCATAAAGTAGTCAAACAGAGGTCAATGGTTATTTAAGTCCCCTAAGGCGTGGGACTCCCGATGTGGTACTTACAAAACATAATTGTTTATGAGGTTATAGTCAAATGTTCTTTAAAATATAAACAAATATATCCATAAGTTTCATTTTAGCAAATAGGGTTCAGAAATTAAACCACATAATTGAAATATTTATATAATTTATAATACTTTATAAAACATAACTTGTATAAGATGATTATGGTAAGTCAAAACATACGTAAAATATATTATGGTGACTCAAGGTATAATATAACTCACCTAATTAGTAATTCCTAATTGGGCTCCCCTCCTCCGCAAGCTGACTCTCTCACCGATCACCTTTGTTGGTTGTTGTTGTTGTTGTTGTTTTTTTTCTCTTGATCTCCTCTTCACATCAATTCTCCTATTTATACTAAGCATCAAACTTGCTCGGCAAGTTCATAGGAACTATGTTGCCTAGCTAGGTAATTGATGCTCTAGAAGGCATGAACTTATCCATTTGGGATAAGTTTGAATAGTTTTTTTATTTACTTTTTATTTATTTATTTATCTTTGGGTTCAAATTCTAACATAATTAAACCATTAGATTACATTTTAGCACATGTCATTTAAATGTTTTCCTAGTATTTTTATTTATATATATTTTTATTTTTATTATTACTATTTTTATTATTATTATTATTATTTTTAATAATTAAACAATTAGGGTGTCACATTTCTCCCCTTCTAAATGGAAGTTTGTCCTCAAACTTGACATACCTTGGTTTTCAAAAAAGTGTGGGTATTTGGCTCGCATTTAGTTTTCAGTTTCCCACGTAGCTTCTTCAACATGATGATTTCGCCATAAAACTTTGACAAGAGGTATAGCCTTGTTTCGGAGAATTTGGTCCCGACGATCGAGGATCTATACGGGTTGTTCTTCATAAGAGAGATTTTCTTGAACTTCGAGGCTTTCATAATTAACATGTTCTGGATCTTGAAGATATCGTCGAAGCATCAAAACATGGAACACATTGTGAACATTGGACAATTCTGGTGGAAGAGCAAGACGGTATGCTACAGGGCCGATTCTTTCTAGTATTTCAAATGGTCCGATGTAACGCGGATTCAACTTTCCTCGTTTTCCAAACCGGATGACTCCTCTTGTTGGTGAGACTTTTAAGAAAACGTGCTCTCCTACATGAAATTCCAAATTCTGTCTCCGTGTATCCGCATAGCTTTTCTGGCAACTTTGAGCTGTGCGAATTTGCTGTTGGATGAGTTGAATCTTATCACTCGTTATTTGCACGATTTCGGGGCCTAATAGTTTCCTATCTTCGACTTTTGCCCAACATAGGGGTGACCGACATCTCCTTCCATACAATGCTTCATATGGTGTCATACTGATGCTTGTGTGGTTGCCGTTGTTATAGGCGAATTCCACTTGAGGTAGGTGCTCATCCCAATTACCCTTGAGGTCTAACACGCACATCCGTAGCATGTCCTCCAAAGTCTGATTTGTTCTTTCGGATTGCTTATCAGTTTGCGGGTGATAAGCAGTGCTAAACTTCAGTATTGTTCCCAAAGCTTCTTGCAATCTGTTCCAGAAGTGAGATACGAAGGTCTCGGTCAAACACGATTGACACTGGGTTACCATACAATCGAATGATTTCTTTGATGTATAGAGTGGCGAACTTAGTAAGGGAGTACGTGATTCTGATTGGTAGGAAATGCACTGACTTTGTTAATCGGTCTACTATAACCCATATCGTATCATTCTTTGAAACTGACTGTGGTAGCCCGACCATGAAGTCCATAGTAATGTGCTTCCATTTCCATTTAGGAATAGGGAGTAGTTGTAGTAACCCTGCAGGTCTCTGATGTTCCGCTTTAACACGTTGACATTGCAAGCATTTGGAGACATGGTCTGCTATGTCTTTTTTCATACCTGTCCACTAGTAGTGTTTTCTCAGATTGTGATACATCTTGGTGTTGCCAGGGTGAACTACAAACCTCGAGTTATGAGTTTCCACCAATATCTTATTCTTGAGCTCTGGTACATCGGGTACGCAAATTTGATTGTGAAATCTTAGCATCCCATTGCTTATAGTGAAGTCAGGATCAGGAGTAGTTTTCTGCTCTTCGTACTTTTTCTTCAAAAGTTATCTTCACATTGGCATGCTTTAATTTCTTCAATCAATGTGGGTTCTACGATTACGTTGGCGAGCAGTCTATTGGTTTTGCAAGGGACGAGAATACATGCCAGACTTCTGGTAGTCTTTCGACTCAATGCGTCTGCTACCACGTTAGCTTTGCCCGGATGGTGATGGATCTCTACATCGTAGTCCTTCATAAATTCCAGCCATCGATGTTGCTGCATATTCAGTTCTTTCTACGTAAATAGATATTTAAGACTCTTGTGATCTGTGTAAATCTCGCAGGTTGCACCGTAGAGATAATGACGCCAGATTTTGAGGGCGAAGATTATCGCACCAATTCTAGATAGTGAATTAGGTAGTTCTTCTCGTGAGTCTTCGGTTATAAGGCATATGCAATGAATTTTCCATTTTGCATAAGAACACAACCCAAACCATTGTATAAGGCGTTGCTATAAATTACAAATCCATCAGTTCCTGGAGGGAGTGCTAGTATAGGAGCTGTCACAAGCCTATTTTTCAACTCCTGGAAGCAACGTTCCTGCTTGTCAGTCCATTCAAAGGGTGTGTTCTTCTGAGTTAGCTGGGTCAAGGGTGATGCTATCTTCGAGAAATCTTGAACGAAGCATCGGTAATAGCCGGCTAGACCCAAGAAGCTTCGAATTTCAGACACATTAGTAGGTTGTGGCCAATCCACGATTGCTGCAACTTTTTGGGGATCAACCGAGATGCCATCTTTGTTGATGACGTGGCCAAGGAAGTGTACACTAGTGATCCAAAATTCGCATTTCTTCAACTTGGCATAAAGTTTGTGATCACGTAGTTGTAGACGCGCCCCGAGGGCTTTGCTGCTACAGTTCAGACTCAAATGTCACGATTCTGAATCTAGTCCCGCAAAGTGCAATGCGAGACCGATAAATCACCAAAGAGTCCAAATCCGGCAAATTGTTTTGGAAAACTGATTTTTGAGAAAGAAGTGCCAAACATGGACTACTTTGCCGACATGTAGTCGCCACCTAAATATTTATTTTTGGGGAATTTAGGAAACCCGATTCGTTGCCTAAGGCCACGCGTGTCCGTCATTATCAAAGTTGCCTCTACTCGGGAACTTGGAGTGCGATTGGGAAGGTCATGCAATGAGCACCCCTGCTCTCCCGATCAAAGATTGGCCAGTACTAAGCATGATATCTTGTTTTTGAAAATACATGCGTTCTTATTTCGGTTAATTAGCTAGAATTACCATGTGATGTACATAACACACAAGTATAGACTAGATAAGCCTAATTTGGAACAACGCATCACATATCCGTTTGTTTGGAAATGGTTTGAAGTTTGCTACTCGCAAGTAGGCTAAAATACGGATTTCAATGAATCGTTCCAATTCAAGTAATCCAACCTTCACCCATAGGCATTCAGGCAGTTATATCATATAAGCATTTAGCCTTATGGCAAGCATGCTTTCATGGCAACATTAACACACATGCGGTATGCTAAAGCGTAAACACTCATAGTGTACTCCAAGCCAAAACAAGGAACTAGTTAGAAATCAATGCATGATCCTAGTTCATGTTAAGATGGCTAATGCAACACATGCGAAAATGCAACTAAAATAGGCTCGGCTATTCTAGAATTTCATGTGAAATGCAACTTGGTAACATGCTATTAAACACGTATTCAAGTAATGTATTGAATAATACAATGCAGTTAGTATGATGCGCCGAGTCTGGTGTATGCAATACAAATGAATGGATGCACGCATGCGAGCATAAGGTATGCTAAATAAAATATGTCCTAAAACTAACCATCGAAAGCAGGTAAGTAAAAAGGAGAAAGAAATGGGGGTTGGAAGACATGCATCGCACACACGCACGCTTATTACAAAATTCGCCCTCTCGGCAGTGCGAATAAATAATACAAACCGAATAAATAATCAACTACCTAGCTAATTAAATATTACAAAACACTTAACTAATTTAAACAAATTAACTAAGCTATGAAACTAAAGAGTAGTCGTAGCCTGCCTCGGAATGATTGAATGATGCATGCTCGATCGCCTCGCTCGAGCACATTGCCATGCCACATGTTGCCTCTGTTTGCACTGACAAGACCTCTAAAACCGCGACAAGTCCTAAGGATGCTTCCGAACCACTCCTTGAACACTGTGAGATGTCATCGGCTAAGATATAGGAACATCGGCCATGTGGAATTAGTCATCGACCATATGTAAGGCTCTCGGCCAACAATGTTTAGCCGACTGGCACTGAAAATGGTCGGTCGACCATCTCTTCCTGCAGAATGTTGTGTTGTTGCAGCAGAAGACAAACAGAGCATGGCCATACATTTACAAGACAATGCTTGCATAAATACCCTCCTTATCATGTCATGAACTCAAGGGAGTGTAGTGCTCGACCCTCGGGCCACCTATCACGCATTTCAATGTATGATGGCCAAAGAACCAAGTGTGCAATTCAATATCAAATGAAATGCACCAAAACACATAAGGGGCCCAACCTTTATCATGCTTGATCAAGGGGCAAGGCAATGCACGCACAATGCAATGCAACCTAAGTGAGTAAGCAAGCATGCAACCTAAACAAGCATGATGCAAATCTAATGCAACATGAGCATGTTAACAACAATGCTAATGACAAACATGCAACAATATGTGAGGCAAACATGCAACAACATGCGAAAATGGACTTAAACTAACATGGATAGCTCTCAAATAGGCCCAAATCAGTGGCCAAAATGCTAAGAAATGAGGGACAAAAGCACAAAAACAAACATGCATGCCAATTGGCCCCTGTGCTAGGTGACAAGAGGACAACTTTTAAAGCGCACTTAAAAGAGTAACAAACATGGATATATGACAAAGACCATAAACTCAAAATGATGTTAGGAATGATGCCAAACAGCACATATAACACAAACAAAGCATGCAAGAAGGCTCAAAACTTAAAGCTAGCCAAGGGACTTGCACAATGGCCATATCAACCAAGCCCCACAGGGCCAAGGTGACCCAAAACAGTCCCGAGGCAAACTGAAACAAGGCTAGAACATGCATGGAATGAGGCCAAAACATGCTAGAAAGGTGAGCACAAAACATGAGACATGCAAGGCTAACAAAGGGGTGTTACACTACACCTATCAAAACCAAATATGGCATGATTTCACCAACTAAAATAAGATTTATGGCATGTTAGAACAAGACCAAAAACACATTGAAATATCACCCTAGAAGCCTAAACATGGAGGCATACACAATGGTCCATTCATGAGGCATAAGACATCAACTCTTTAAAACATTAAAGGAGTGACAAATGCAAGTATATGAGCATACTATATGGATTGAAATAACGTAACAAGTGATGCTAAATCAATGAAACAAGCCAAGCAAAGCATGCTAGGGACTTGGGCACTTAAAGTTAACAAGCTAGAATGCATGGTGGCTATACAAAGCATGGCACACATGGTTAAAACAACTCAAATCAGAGCTTAAGCATGCTATAACAAGGCTAAAAGCTTCATGGAGTTGAGCCAAAATCATGCTAGAAAGACATGTCAAAGCATGATGCATGTTGAGGCAAATAAGAGGATGGCAAGGCAAGTACATGAAGCATGTAAGAGGCCATCAAACCAACCTTAGACAGAGGTAAAACATGGCAAAATAACACCAAATACTTGCTGAAATGGAGCTAAAACAAGCTAAGCATACATGCTACCCACATAAGCCATTTATGCTAGCATTCAAGGCAACAAGGAGAGGGGATGACCCTCTCCTATTTAGGACACCAAAACCACCTCTCCACCACTGAAAATCCTCTGGATTTCAGTGGTAGAGAGGCCATGCAAAGCTTAAAGCAAGGGCCAAAGGGGATGGCCTAAAACAAGGCCTTGAAGGGGGTAAACAACCCCAAACCTCAAAATGACCTTAAACAAAGTTCTAGAGAAAGTAAAAATAAAACTTTTATCAGTTAATGGCTAAGCTTAAAACAATAAGCAAGAAGGGCTAAAAGCCTAAGCAAGAAAGGGTTATCTAAAGCAAGAATGCTCACCCTTGAAGAACACCTTCAAGAACACAACACCAGCACGTTTCTCTGATCAAAAACAGCTCAAGAACCCTAACACCAACTCCCTAATGCCTCAGCAACCAAGGATGGTGTAGTGCTAGGTGTTTATGTGCAATAGTAAGACCAAATCACACTTTAGGTCACAAAAACACACACAAAAGTGTAAAGAGAGGGAGAAATAGAGATAGATAGATACAACTATTCTAACCCTAAAAATCCAGAACCCTGAGAAGGGAGGAGGAGCTCCATTCTTATAGAAGTCCAAATTCTAAGCTTCTAAGAGAAGCTAAGCAAAGGGGCAAATCCCTCCATACACGTGTATGGAGGCGGGGAAATTATGGATGCCAGCTGTTCCAGCTGGCATAAAATATCTGCATAAAGCAGATGAACAGGGTTCGGCCAGAAAAAAATGGCCGATCGACTAACAAAAGGGCCGGCCGACCAAAAATAGTGCCGATCGCCCAACACTTATGACCGATGGCAAGGAAGCAAGGTCGATGGCATCATGCCATAGCCGATGGGGTGTAGGGATGGCCAATAAGCCATCCTCTTCCCTCAGAAGCAAAACCACAAGTCCTTGGTCTACTACCAAGCACAAAATAGACAAGTTGAGAGATCCTAGGGCAAGGCACGTAGCCAAGACCTTTGGGAACTCAAAATGAACACGAACATAGATGATTATCGAGTGTTCAAACGATGATGTCCAAGTCTTGAGGACGGTCAAAAATTGGGTGTCCACAGTTGCCTCTCTTTGACAGAACTCGAAAGTCATAAGATGACGGGAGTGAATGTCAAAGCCCAGAGATGACCCATTTTTGACAAGGCCGAAAACTCAAAGAAGCATACAGGATAACAAGGAGATGGGCCCGCAGGCAGGGGCAAGATACAAATGACATATAACGCCGAAGCATAACTTATGATCATGCAAAAAGAGCTATAATGAAGCATAACATGCAACGATTTAAGCAAGCGAAAAAGAACCAAACTACATTTTATGCAGAAAGGACGTAAGAAAATTATGCAATTCTCACTGCGTCTTACGCGGAGAAGTCTAAAAGCGACTACCGAGAAAACCGTAGTCTCAAACACAACATCTCTTAACGTAGCACACGCAAGAGAGGAAAGGAACAACAATTCTCAGTGTATCACACGCAAGAGAAGGGAAGCAATTCTTAGCGTATCACGCGCAAGAGAAGGGAAGCAATGCTCAGCGTATATCACACGCAAGAGAAGGAAGAAACAACAATTCTCAACGCATCACGCGCAAGAGAAGGAAAGAGCAATTCTCAGCGTATCACACGTAAGACAAGGGAAAGCAATTCTTAACATATAACACGCAAGAGAAGGGAAGCAATTCTTAGCGTATCACACGCAAGAGAAGGGAAGCAATTCTCAGCGTATCACACGCAAGAGAATGAAGGCAATTCTCAGTGTGTATCACACGCAAGAGAAGGAAGAAACAACAATTCTCAGCACATCACGCGCAAGAGAAGGAAAGCAATTCTCAGCATATCACACGCAAGACAAGGGAAAAAATAACAATTCTCAACGCATCACGCGTAAGAGAAGGAAAAAGCAATTCTCAGCGTATCACATGCAAGAGAAGGGAAAAAATAACAATTCTCAGCGCATCACGCGCAGAAGAAAAGAAGAGCAATTCTCAGCGTATCACACGCAAGAGAAGGGAAGCAATTCTCGGTGGATCACACGCAAGAGATTACTTCACGATTGCCACGAGAAGGAAAAGCAATTCTTAACATATAACACGAAGAGAAAAACAATTCTCAAAGATATCACACAAGAGAATGAAGGCACTCGGTGTATATCACACGCAAGAGAAGGAAGAAACAAAAATTCTCAACGCATCACGCGCAAGAGAAGGAAAGAGTAATTCTCAGCGTATCACACGCAAGAGAAGGGAAAAAATAACAATTCTCAGCGCATCACGTGCAAGAGAAGGAAAGAGCAATTCTCAGCGTATCACACGCAAGAGAAGGGAATCAATTCTCAGGGTATCATACGTAAGAGAAGGGAAAAACACTTCTCGGTAGCATCACGCGCAAGAGAGAAAGAAGAAACAACAATTCTCGGTAGCAAGATCACGCCGCAAGAGAAGGAAAAGCAATTCTCAACAGATCACACGAAGAGAAGGAAGCAATTCTCAACGTATCACACACAAGAGAAGGGAAAAAAACAACAATTCTCAACGCATCATGCGCAAGAGAAGGAAAGAGCAATTCTCAGCGTATCACACGCAAGAGAAGGAAGGCAATTCTCAGCGCATCACACGTAAGAGAAGGGGAGAAACAATAATTCTCAGCACATCACGCGCAAGAAAAGGAAAGTGCAATTCTCAGCGTATCACACGCAAGAGAAGGGAAGCAATTCTCAATGTATCACACGCAAAAGAAGGAAAAAACAACAATTCTCAACGCATCACGCGCAAGAGAAGGAAAGAGCAATTCTCAGCGCATCACACGCAAGAAAAGAAAGGAACAACAATTCTCAGCATATCACACGCAAGAGAAGGGTGGCAAAACACTCAACAAATCACATCGAGTGCGCCGAGGTGTTTTTAACTGAAACAAAATGAACTCAAAGGACATGAAGGGTCTTACCTGGAATTCTCTCAATAAAAGCGCACATATGTGTTGTCTGGTTGCACCACCTCAAATGAACCGTACATACAATATCGCGTTCTCGCATAAGAAAGAAACTTGATGTACAATATAGAATGACGTATCCAACGCCACGTTAAGATACAATTCCCATATGTATAGCAACGCAGTTGAAAGACGCGTAGCAACGCGAAAGTGAAAAGTTTATAACGGTGTAAGTGAAAAGTGCATAACAATGCAAGTGATGGTGTGTGCTACAACGATAATTAACGATAACAATGCAAGTGAGGTGCATAACAATGCAAGAATGGTGTCGTGACAACACAAGTAGTACGCATAACAATGCAAGAAATGCACGATTATCATAAACAAGACAAAACATTATAATGCAATGCATTTAAAGCAATTCAATCTCGCAAGATACAAAGGATACGAAAAAAGGATACACCTTATGATACCGAGCATCGTGACCGGAAGGCACGATTCGAGAGTCAACACGAAGGTCTGGTTGAGCTTCAAAGTCTACTTTCTTGTGCCTTGAGAGATGAAGATCCCAAAACAACATTTCGACCTGCATAAGGGTGTAGGAGGTGCATCGACCATCGGGGAGTCCATCTACCACCCATCGCCTAAAATGAGCTCATCGGCTAAATATTTAGCCGATCGGCTAACAATTGGCTAACCGCCAAAAATGGCGCTTCGAGGCAGATTTGTCCTTTGGCCACGGGTCTCTAAATATGGGGTTCCAAACCCTATTTGCTCATCGCCCAAGCTCGAAAAACATTCCTCTTTCTTTTCTAGGTGATTTCCACCTTCGATCGGTGTTTTTCTTGTTTTGACCATTTTTCATTGTTCGATTCATGAAACCCTTCCTGTTAAGACACTTTAAACCGAACAAAACTTCGGTTTCGGTGTTTCTTTCTTGGTTTCCACTACTGGGGTTTGTTTCGAGTTTACTTGGTTTTGTGCCTTTTCCACACTTTGACCTTTTCTTAGTTTTTCATCCTCTCGAGGTTGACTTTTGGGTTGGCCTTTCACATTCTTGCCCATTTTTCACTTTTTCGGCCATTTTCACGCTCATTTTGAGATGACAGACGACGTTCCACGTGGTGGGACTCCCCCAGAGATGGACGTGGACCCTGAGGTCAAGCTCCTACCTCTTGAGATCTGCGTTTGATCCGCGACTTACGCCGGTGATACACGTGTTAACCTCGATGGCATCCGCCACTTCAGAGCTATGCACGGACGCGCCATCGGAGCTTTTTGCACCACGAGCAGTCACATCGTCTTCTGGCCGCCAGGTATATTCTTCCTCTGTTTCATTTTCCGCAATGTAGAACATATAAGCTGCGATAGTCGATTCGTTTTAACCGCTTTAATCGCCTTTCGAATCGATACATCACACGCCATATTTCATTGTGAGCACACCCACACCGATATCTGTTTAAATCAACACATGCACACACGTATTCTCAATGAACAATTCAAACACCCCTTATTTTGATACATCATATCTTTGTAGTTCATGTGGAGCACGCCGCACCCAATATCTGTAGACCCGGACACATGCACATACACACACTGCATTTTCATCAATTCTGAGCGCATTCACCACTGTATTTCTAACACTGCTTCGCAACTGTTTGTTGTGAACACAAGGAGATTCCCATGCCTTCTGGGGGTATGGGAACACTGTCGCCTGAGGTTGGTATGTGGAGCTACCCGATGCGGTCCGTCATATTGGTGACAAGGCCAGCTTTGGGACTTTCTCAAGGACTCTCGCTACCACCGCGAGTAGGCCCTTTCTGTCGCTTTGCAGGAGAGATGGTAGGACACCATCGACTTTTCTACCTTTCTGCCACCGGGGAGGTGGGCGATGACTCACTTTGAATTCACCATGCTCACAGGCATCGGAGTGGGGGGTTATCCGATCTCCTTTGATACATATATGGACGAGTGGGGCGCCAAAATATACTTGCTTGGCACTCACCACCTCTTTCGCTGGCAGGTTTGTGAGGTACTCATGGTCCGAGGATTACTTGGGATCCAAGCGCCTACTACTCGAGGAGGAGGAGGCGAGATGCTCGTGTTTCATCATGTTTCTGGCCCAGGGACCATGTTTTTTTCACGCCGCAAGCAACACCGCCGCCTCTTTACCTCTTCGAAGACTTGTGGACGTGGCGAATCCTGACTACGATTGGGGCGGGCTTGGCCACTTTTATGGGTATATGAGCTTCATCCTCCGCCGAGCGGGCACTTGAGGTTACCTGGCAAGCTTGGGAGAGTACACATTCTTTTCTATCTTTTTCAATTTCGCTTTTTTTTCATTATTCGTATTATGTGACATCGCTGGCTACACCGGCAAGGTGGCTAGCAATAATACCTGCTGCTTTTTACACTTGTCAGACACCTTCGCACATACCGCGCATAAATACAATCGCATTACATCTTGAGAGACTCGCTTTTATCCGTCAGAACTTTGCTTTTATTTGATAAGCATACTCATATCAAGCTGCTGTTACACTCTCTACGGTTGTTGGGTATATGCCTACTTCTCCTAGGCTTGCCTCCTACGCTTTAGATGAGGAGATGCCCCCATGGATCTCCGCTTTTCCTACCGACTTCACATTGTGAGATGCGAGAAGCCACTTGAGTCCTTCATGTTCTTCCACACAAGCTACTTTGACACCATCGCGTCGTGAGTCGTAGGTAATATGTCAAATAACATACAGCTTTTATTTAAGCTTCGCTTTTATATTGTACTCTCAATATGATGTAGATAAATAAACTGGTTGGTTTTATTTGCGGCAGCGAATCACCTTAGGCGTAAATTTTGGGCCTCAAGTGTTCACGCAATGAGCGATATGCCGCGTTTTAGAGACGGTTACTATGCTGATTCGGGAGGCAGTATCTCTGGGTCTTTCGAGCTTGCTGTCTGGACGCAGCCGGGGAGCGATATGCCTGCTCGAGACCCGCCTGCTCAGGTCTTGTTAGAGGGACCTGGCCTGGGCCGCCGCTTGGTACTTTGAGAGCGCGCTTCCTTCTACAGACCACTGGGCAGTGCTGTGAAAGCAGCGCACAGCCCAAAGTACTCTCCTCCTATCCACATGAGGCACAATCGGAGGGGTACACCTTAACTCAAGGGAGATAATAGACTCACACGATTGGCTAGAGCTAAGTGAGAACTTTAGAGACCCAGGGCGATTACGCCGAGTACATCCACAGCTTTATCTCCATGCGCCTCTATTGCCGACCCAGGTTTGTTGAGTCGAGAGAGAGGCGGCGGCCGGTGGCTTAGCAAAGCAGAGAGCGGGCATTGAGGGCACCTCCCGCCCGGGTGAGGAGTGGGTCCCTGAGAGAGGCAGTGAACCTGATAAATTAAAGTCGCCTAATGCGATGATGACATCTTGTGCCGAGAACAGGTGTAGACTCTACTACAAATACTCTTATCGCCTCCCTCATTCGGCCGATCATGAGCTTGTCGAGTCTATGGCTCGACCCCATGTATGTACTACCACACTTTGCATCTCTGCAATACTGGACAAATTATATTTCATTTCATATTTCGCGAGAATCACTAATGACTTCCAACACTTTTGGCAGTAAGCCTCGCCGAGCATAATTTTGCCGCCTCGAGCCGACCGCCTTTTGTGATAGTGGATGTCAAGAATGAGCATTCGACTTGTCGACCATCTATGGTATCCCTAGAAGTTCTTTCAACCGCAGCTTTCCCCAACTTTGCATAACTGCTTTCATACATAATCTGGATGCATAAAGCACTATAAACACCAAGGCGCTTTTGATACACAACACTCACTAAGATCTGACACATCAGAACTCCATATATCGCTTCTACACAAAGATAAGATTGCTCACTTTGATTCATACACTTTTGAGTACTCATACAATCGTATTCTCAGATCGACATATCGCGTCATACAAAGATTCATACATCGTGACTCATACATTGTATTCAAGATTCACTTCCACTTTCGTATAGCATAACCTGATGCGATTTGCATATTTGTTCTTTCAGTTCTATTCCGCATTCCGTCGCTTTGAGGTGGTCCAAATTGACCATCTCGTTTGCTC
>JANUSC010000761.1:0-48320 GCA_025200525.1 Camellia lanceoleosa | reverse complement strand
TATAGAATGATTTGACAAATGTAAAATGAAAATAAAGTAAATTATATTGATAGTTCTTATATTTTGTTTTGTGTTATTTTGATTCCTACACTTTTAATTAACTCAATTTTAACTCTAATCTTGATTTTGTATTAATTTGGTCCAATTGATAATGTCATTAGTATTTTGATAAAAAATGATCACCTAATTAGTTAAGATTAACTTACGTAGCTGAACAAATTTATATTTTTTTGGCTCTCTAAAGTATGACATATGTCATTATATGCATAATTTTTTGTTAAAAAATACTAACAATTGTAAGCAATTGTATTGAATTGATACAAAATTATAAATTAAGGTTAAAAATCAAGCCACCTGAGATTATAAAGATCAAAATGATACAAAGGCTAAAATACAAAGACTATCAACGTTAATTTATCCTAAAATAGAATACTTGTATGCTGAGAAATGTTAAGAAATTTATAGCTTTTAATATTTATGTTATACATGAACTCAAATAATGAAGTACTACTATTAAAGAAAATCTAGTTTAATAAATTGATAGAGTTGATTTGACAGAGAAAACCACACTTTCACAAACAACAATGCATCAAGTAACCTGTGGTTAGTGTTCTATGCCTTGACAGATTCAAGGATTCCTTTGAGGTTGTAATTTTAAGAAACAAGTGTGAATAAATTGAAATTCGGGATTGACATCAAGTAATCTTGCCACTCTAATTACAAGAATTAAATTACAAGTTCAATGTACATAACAATTCCACAAACAAAACTCGCCATTGAGGCTAAATTACATGTAAATACTCCTATACAAAACTATTGCTAACTAGGGATTATGCTACTCCTAATTCCACATAGGTTGTAACTGCTTGTTGAAGGTCCTTCTTACTTCTCAATTTCCAGCCTTTTTTATGTCGCTGGCCTTGCTACTCGCCAAGCCATGTGTCCTGTACTCAAGGAGCAAGTCAATACCCACTTCGCCAGATAACTACACTATGATTCCATAATTGTTGGTAATCGCCTACCGCAACATCCTCTCTTTGCAAACAAGCCACGCATTCTACATCATTTGCATGCCTAATTTCATGGCTCGACGCCTGGCCACGCTTTGGCCACATCCTACCGCACTACATCGATGATCGATAGGAGAACCGTAGGTGTCACATTTGCCTTTTTGACCTGCTTTACCTTTGTCACCGCTTCATTCTAGGACTCAGATTCCACTCATAAACTTGTGGTCTTCTACTCAGCATCCACTGATCAACTCTTCGCATTTGTTATGCTTTTTTTCAATAGAGAACATAAATTTTAGGCCAACAGCCTCATTCAACACAAAAAGATTTTTTTTTTTTTTTTTGAATGAATATCGAAGTGAACAATTTAAAGTCTTGATACCTATATACTTGCTTTTTATAATAATGAGCATTTAAGCCCTAAAGACAAACCCACACATACCAAAGCTCAATTACTTATAATAAAAACCTGAGCAAGCAAAATTGATCCAAAATACGCACTAAATAGGCCCAACTATTAAGCCCAATTGTTAGTAACAGTTTCCAAGCTCAATTAGGAGGGTCCACCACAAGTTATTTGAATGCTGCATCCAAATCATCAGACACTATTCTCACTTCCTCTACCTTGCTCAGATCAATTTTAGCCCAAGCTCAATCAGAGGGTCCACTCACAAGCTATTTGAATGTTAGAATTCAAATCACTTCTAGCCTATTCTCATTTCCTTTCACTAAGCCTCGCATTTCTTGGATCTCCTTCAACCTTTTTTTGCTTCAAACCCTCTTGATCACATACTTTATGGCGCCTAAACATGCTCTTCAAACCAAATGTAAGAAACAAGTAGAAATGTTACTCAGAGTAATGTTTCCTAACTAAGTTCCAAGAAATTTATTTCACAACACATCTTCATTAGTTGCATTATTCCACGTCAGGATGTACTGGCCCAAGGAAATAAATTACTTTTAATATACAACTATTCCTAATGAAGCTTACTCATTATTACCCTATTGTAGACAATCAAGTGATGTTTCTTCAACAAGGCGGTAAGCTGGCTTGGCACCATTGGGACTTAAGCCTTAACCCCTCTACGCCATGCGGCAAAAACCTAACTGACCGGGAGACTATGGGTCCAACGAATGATGGTGTACGACATATTGACCTATGGAGGGCTTTAGGAATTTCTTTAATGCCATCGACTATTAACCTTTGCCCCAGAGCTACGGACAATAAATGGGCCATTAGTGTCAGTTGCTTGCCTTTGGGTCTATATCCTCCGCAACCTCATTTTGAGAGGTGTGGTATGATCTCCACCATTCTTGATGTTGTTCATTTAACTAGCCTCCTACTTCCGTACCAACACATCAAGGCATCTTTAACCAAGACACCTATCAAATCTCTGATACCCATCTTAGTTATGGAAAATTCCAAAAACCAAGTATCAAAGTTTGGTCTTGAACCCATAGATGAAGAAAGAACAACTTTTTACTTATTGTGGCTTTCAACATTTCTTATGTGTCCCTAGCTTTTAAAATTAATACAAAAATATTTAGCCATTGCTACTTGCATCCAAGAGGGCATAATCCCGCTTTTTTTTCTTTTTTTCTGTTAGATACCTTTGTATAGAGGCCTTTTTTCTTAGTTGATATGAGATTGATCATAACTACGGTGGCCCCTTGGCTTTTCCAAGCCCCGCTTATGTCTATTTCAAATCAGTTCACCACTCAAACAAGTCATATCTCACTATGTGAAAGCTATGCCGAAGTTAATCCTTTCTTTTTAGACCAACTACCTCCAATTCTTTTCACCAAGGTAGCTCAATACCTCTATGAACTACCCATCTACGAGATCCTTAACTTTTCATCCACTTCCAACACTTTTATTTTTAATACTCCATCCGCACTCACCTTATATATTACACCGCCGAAAGCCCCAATTACATGATGACTGGAGATAAAGACAAAATGCCTTTGGGCTCGGGATCCTTCCTCCTAGATATATTCTCAAGAAAGGGTCTATCTCCACTAAAGAGACTCTCAACCGGCAGCTTTGAGAGCTATAACCCTACCAATGGGCCAAGCAAATGGGTTCATCAAGTTGTTCCTTGTCCTTATTTTTAACCCCACAATTCATGAACAAGTTGGGGCTGTACTTCAATTTAAAGACCCTTCAAACGTGGAGGCTTTAGTCGAGAATCAAGAATTATTTGACCAATTCAACTTTTTACTAATGCAACATTACACCCTACACTACCACAAGATTCAAAGAATGGTAGGGCTTCTCATATGCATTAATCTTTGATGAGAAGTTCAAGTTTGTCTCTGAATGTAATCTTGGACAACAAGTAAAATGAAGTAGAATGAACATTGGTAAACACTGTGTTTCTTATGTCTCTGTTAAAATTATTTTCTTGTGTGTGTAATACTTATTTATCCTATTTCCTCCATGTACAAATCTTGTCAAGGCCACCTTGGTTATAGAGATGCCTACCTAGGCCATTCCAACCCAGAAGAACAAAGGCAAGGCTCCAATGTACCCACCAAAGAAGCACAAAGGCAATCCTTGAACACCACTAGTCAGGAAGGATTCATACCTTACAACCAAGGTGTTGAGATTGAAAGGAAACCAAGAATAGACAAGAGGAAATCTGAAATTTCTGCTCTTCTCAACCACACTGAGTGGGTTGTGCAAATTTTGGAGTAGTATGGGTCTAAAAAGAAGACAAAATCAACCATTCTTCTCAAATTACGCTTCTTGGTCGGATCTAAGTTTTTCTCCTTCTAGTAGCT
Source organism: Camellia lanceoleosa (assembly GCA_025200525.1). Taxonomy (NCBI): domain Eukaryota; kingdom Viridiplantae; phylum Streptophyta; class Magnoliopsida; order Ericales; family Theaceae; genus Camellia; species Camellia lanceoleosa. The sequence continues at coordinate 44,526 of JANUSC010000761.1, read as the reverse complement.
CTTCTTCCTTCCCACTTATAATGGTATAGATTTATCTTAAACTTTGCTAAACCAAGACACACATTATGTTTAATGTAATCGACATTTTCCTTCTTTCTTTCAAACATGCTACAAGGGAAAAAAAACTTTCCTCTCTAGGCCGTCTCATTCTTCTCATGAGGAATTGTTTGAAACTCAAATCAATCTATCCCTCCTCCTTACCCGAAAAAACCGCACTAAACTCCACTCTCAAAATGAACTTAGAGCACCAACATTCCTATCATGAAGAACAAATCAATAAGAGAGAGTTAATCCTAAGAGAGTTGGCCCCGAATTGTAGCCCAATTGCCCTCGATAGCCCCCTCAAGGAATAGCTTTTTAGGGGACTTAATGGCCTTTCCCTCTAGAGAGGGGTACGCTGGGCGGAACAAATGAATATCACTTTTCCCGGTCTCTGGGCCTTTTCTTCAAGAATCGTAAACCCCGGCTATGCTAGAAAAAACTCCAATTGACTCAAGCCATGTCGTAGAAAAGTGTAATTGATTTAACCGACAACCCCCGATAGTCATAAATCTCCTCGTCGACAAAAAATTTCTTGTCCATGACCCTATTCTGAACAAGATGATGACACTCATCAAAAACAATCATGCCCCACTCTACAATCATGAGATGGTTGACAAGCCGATATTGAAGTTTTGGAGAGGAATCATCTTCAAACGAAGAGTAGGACTTCTCCCGAGGATTATTATACACCTTTAGCAGCCCATACCGCCCTCACCCGGCCTCCTGTTGATCAAGAAATCTTACCCTTATCCACACCAATCACCATGGACATGGGGTTCAAACTTTCAAATTCATAGTCGATTAAAGAACTAACTCCGTATGTTCTAGCCACCAATTTTTCATTTGCTCAAACATTACCAACACATGTAACATTTTTTTCTCACAAATATATGCCTCATCTTCTCACATTCTCTCTCTGCGGGCCTAATATCATTTCCTTTATATTGTTTTGCAAGTCCACTATGCCTTCTCGAGATCACCGACCGCTGAAATGGGGGGTGCAAACTACACCTCAATCCAAAGTCCTCAAGAGAGGCCTTGACCATCTCCATCCTTCCTCATACTAGAGCTACTACCATACCCTTAACAGAGATAACAATAATTCAAATTACATTTCTTTTTTAATTTACTCTAGTTGTTAACTCTAATTCTTTGCCGCCACAAATTTCACACGCTTGTCTCGCTTCCATAATCCAATGATCGTTTTGGGCATTGCTTGTACAAGAAATCATACAATCTTTCTTTGCCGAAGGAAAAGTGAAACAACTAACCTGTGGTGGATCGCTTAGCTTATTTGACCAACCTTGATGATTCGCCGGGTTTTTTCTCACAATTACGCTTTTTGACTAACTCGCTCGAAGCTATCAGACCTCTAGTGCTCCTTCAACTTTTGACCCTATCCAAGTGCAAGCTTCCGTAACTTCCTTTAGAGCTTCCACAACACTTAGTACTATCAATCAATTTCATGTTGAGTCAAAAGCATTGAAACTCAAGTGGACTGTAAATGAGAAAAGTAGTCAATGCTCCGATCAGGCCTTTACCGGCATCACAGCCCTTATTGCTCACCTTACCATCCTTAAACAAATTGAAGCTCAATTGGCATACGAGAACCTGTAAAGCTACTGCTGAACAAGAACAAGCCACTTTTTTCCAACAAATTCCAAACCTTCTTGCTCAAGTAGAAGGTGGCCTACCTCACATCAAACAAGCCCAAAACCGTACTTTTAGGCAAAATAAAATTAGGCACCAACCCTTCAAGCTTGGAGTAGGCTTTCAATGTACTTTCAAAAAAGATTAAACTCAATGTAATTATCTTTGCTTATACTTTTTGACACAATCTTTAATAGAATTTCATATTTATTCTTGGCTATTTCTCTTGGTTTGGTAAAACATATGTTCATTTTCATATTGGCATGGCTTATTCATGCATTCCTGCTACGGTTGGATAATATTTCTATAGGTATTTAATATTAATAACTCTCCTCAGGTTCTTCACCTAATGAAGCAAAGATGATAAGGTCAGCCTCTAAGGACCTTTATGTATCTTGAATAAACCTTCCTAGTTTGCCGCTTAGACCGCTTGCTATATTTTGGGCTTTTTAAATCAATTGGTAAAATGGGACTTCCACACCAACTTTCCTTTTAGGAAAACACTCTTACTTTTTCACTTTCTTGTTATAGCTTCTCTCAACTTTTTTGAGCTATCAAGGATTAAAGGCCATAACTTTTTCCTCTAAGTCTTACAATTCAATTGACATGGTCAGATATTCATCCATAGGAATATCCAAATGCTCGCCAGCTTGATTGACCTCACTGTTACTTCTAGGGGAAACATAAAGATCATGCCCATACACCAACTCATATGGAGTTGTTCCTGCTATTTTTCTGAATTTTTAGGAAGCCCAAAAACATTCTAATAGAGATTATGCCATTCCCTAGATTGTCTTTTAATCATCCTTTCTAAAGTGTTTTTAATAATCTTGTTTATTGCTCCTCACTCATTCCATTCGCTTTCAGGCATAATAGGAATAATTCAATATCCAATACCATATTCCATAGCAAACCCTTAACCTCATCCCTATCAACACTCGTGCCTTGATCGTAAGTAATGGACCGAGGTAATCCAAAACCTATGAACCACATTCTTCTTCAAGAATTCAATGACTGGAAGCTTCAGTCACCACTTTTATGGTACTCTATTTACCCACTTAGTAAAGTACTAGTGGGCACAAGCAAATAAGAATGTGTTTTTGAAGAGGCTAGAAAAATTTGCCCCATTAAGTCCATGGTCGCTATCCTCCTAAAAGCCAAGGTTTCACTCTAATGAATGAAGACTTATGGTCGAACTTGAATATTGCCATGCTTCGCATTTTACATCCTTGCATACATTATATCTTTTTCTAATGGATGGCCAAAAAATCATACCTGTTAATTAACCATCTCTATATTTTATCACTACCGATGGGTCTCTTACGGTGATTCTTCGTATGTCACCATGGCTTTCATTTGGTCTAACTTACCAATACAAAGCAAAGTCAAACCATCATAAGCTCTTCTTAAACAACAAGTCATCTCCCATGACAACATAATTTAGGGCTTGATATCTTACCGCTTCATACTTCTTTTCACTAGATTCGATGTATTTTATTAAAGGAATCTCTAAATCTTCCTCTGTCATATCCAAAGTAAAATAGGCAAGAAATTTCTTTACACCTATTCCTAAGTGCAAAAAAGTTTCTTCTCTTAATTTAATCACCCTTTCTTGAGCTCCCTTAGGTATTTTCAAATGTGGTCACTTGAGCCATCTCATTGGCCTCCTTATTCTCTAATCTATATCTATGTGTGAATGTGACATGGTCAAAGAAACCGACAATCCATTTGACCTCGCTAGATACCTTTAGCATCAATAATGACACACTTAATTCTAAGACTTGTTTAATGACCAACCGCGGAATCCCCAAAACTTGAAGACTTCTAATTTGAACTCTATGGCCAACTTTAGGCCAATTATCAAAGTTTATGCTCAAATTTTGATTACAAGATCAATATGTTGTAGAATGAATCGGAGCATGCAAATTGGTACATTTGTTTGTTTGGTGCAATCAACACAATACCGCCTCCAACTCCTTCATTTGTCTTTGAACCATCAAATATCAACCTCCAAGGTCTATTTTTCCATCATATAACCGACAGATGTACGTGGGTGTTCTATTAGAAAATCAAATTTGGCTTGCCCTTTGACTATTTTTTAGACATATATTTGGGACAATATTCAATTAAAGTTAAAATCCATTTTGCCTTTGTCTTCCTCTCTCTCAAGATGGTTTCGAGACAACATATATTTAATCACATCTCGCTTTAAAGTACCATATACACCTCTCAGAGGTAGCATATAATGCCTCGCCTTAATGGTCAGTAAATAAAGTGCCGATACAGCCAATAGAGTTATACCTAGTTTCCGTATCATTTAACCTTCTACTTTAGGTAATAAAATGGCTTTGTTCATGACCCATATCATTTTCTTGAGCCAATAGACAACTAATCAATAGGTCAAGTCGAGATGTACAACTTCGAAGGTTTACCTCATTGGGGGCATACATTGAGGATTTACTAAGCAATTTTGAGTAAATCAAAAGCTTCTTGATGCATGCTTCCCATTTAAACCGTGGTCCGACTTAATTTTTATCCAAGAAGAAAATGCTAAAGTTTTTAGCCAAATTGGCTATGAATTCTCAAAAATTTATATTTCAAGAAAACTTTGCAAATTTTTTTATTGGTTGGAGGCCGGCTCTCTAAATTGCTCCGCCTTATTAACATTCAATTTCTATCCTTTTGTGGTACTATGAAGCCTTTAAAATTTCTAGCGCATAATTCTAAATCACACTTTAAGGGTTCATCTTGGAGTTTGTAGGTCCTCATTCTTTTGAAATTTCACATAAATGTTCCAAATGTCGATCAAAACTGGCGATTTGATGGCTATATCATCTATGTAGATTTCTAAGTATTTTCCACTAAATTATGGAAAAATGAAATTCATTGCCCTCCGGGTATGTTAATCAAGATTCTTAATCCAAAGGGCATGACTATCCATTCAAATGTCTTGTTTAATTAGGACACCTAAATGATGTCTTATGTGTATCCTTTAAGTTAATAAAATCTAATTATACTCAAGATGACCATTCATAGAGGACAAAATTCTTGCTCTGGCTATCGAAGTCTACTTTCAAGTCACCATTGGCATAGGATATTCATCATTGGGAGTTGCTAGATTTAGGTTTCTAAAGTCTATACCACTCTTAACTTACCATTTTTTCTTCATAATGGTGGACAATATTAGACAAATTTAATTAACATAAATTCGGGTTATTCTAATAAACCTACTTTGAGTAATTTTTCAAATTCTCCTTAACCAATAAGGTGACTTCATTAGTCATCCTTCTTTGGGGGTTATTTATGAGGAAGGAAATTTCTTTTAATTAGAGCCTATGCTCACTAATGTTTTATCTAATCCATGCATTTTTCATAATTCCATGCAAAGCAATCCACATACTCTCGTAAACAAACCAACTAGTTTGCTCTTACATTCATTAGATAGATTAACATTTACATAGACGGGCCTTCTCATGTGCCTTACTCCCTAAGTTATATTCATCTAAAGTGGGTCTCTATACATCTGCTCTTGAGGTCATCAAGCTTGGTAGAATACTCTCAAATGTTCCATTTGCACTCTTTATAACTCGGGAGGGCTACTATTGATACATTCCGCCCCAAGGTCAATGGGCAAACACTTAGGCTAAACTTACCTTTAAAAAGAAATTAAAAAAGCCCCAAATTACCTTCTCACACACTTGTACTTGCATTATTCTTTATCTTCAAGAATCTCCTCTCTATCACAAACCTTTTATGCTTCTCAGATCAGTTTGGCTTGGCCAATTCTCGCCCATTTGTTAAAAATCTCAATGAAAGTCTTAAACTCTTCATTTGTCAAACCTTCCCGATTTAACTTCTCTCATCAATCACAATTGGGCCTAACCTCATCATACAACACAATCTCTCAGGTTGTTAACATCAAGAATAAAAGGATTTGAGATCCGCCTAATAGACTTCCATTCCTCATTTTTTTATCTGACAACCATTGGTTAAAAAATCAAGGTCAAAAGAAAAGAGGGCACATACCCATTAAGGCAGTATCCAAATTTCACTCTAAGAAGGCTACTTGTAAAGCTAAGTAGAAAGCCCATTACAAAAAAATTATTGGTTCCTATTAACCTCGAACCAACCTGAAGTCAGAAGCCACTACCTTCCGGCCTCTGGGATGACCACCAAATAAATTACTAATATTCACATCAAGAGGGTTGAAGTCATCGATAGATTTCCCAATAGCTTTCGTTGTTCTAGAAGGAAGAATGCTGGACAATAGCCCATTATCAACTAGCACCCTTTCCAATCGCACCTATCTAGATAGCTCGGCATAAAGGCCTTAGACGCTTGATGAGCTTGTCTTCCGGGCTTTTAGCACAACATTTTTCCATCATACCTAACCACCTCAATTGACTCAATGGCTTGGCTTATGTCTCAATCATCGCTATCTGAATTTCGGTTCAACAAATCTTCAACATCACCTCGCCAATTTATCTAGTTGATTTGGCTTGGCCTAAAACCTCTAAGGGATGGCCATAATCATATTGCATTTAGATGAAGGTAAAGAACCGTAGTGAATACAAATCTAACATTTCTCCAAAACTGATTCAATTGCAACCAACCCATTGATCATCTTCTAACTCCTTCATTAATATTCATGCTATCGCGACCATTTCCTAGTCCCACCTCATCCTTCATTGCCACATTTTCTCATCATCATCACATCTTCTATCGACATTAGATCCTTCTCTAATCGGTTTACTTTGCCCCAACAAAGCTCTTAGAAATCTTCCAATAGGTCTCATTATCCGCCTTTTTGCCTCTATTTTCTTTTTTTCGTAATCTGAATTGGTTGTACCGATGGGCTTTAGAAGTTGAACACTTCACTTCCTTTTCGTTCAAAGGCAAAATAGAAATCTAACCACTTCTAGTCCATACTAAATCTTATGCTCCAACTAGGCCAGTCCCTTACACCAGAGACACATTATAGCATGCAAACCTTTTGTTCTCTTTTTGAGTTCTGTTTCTTTCCATTGGTCTCCAACCACTTAGTGGGGGGAACTTTGGTGAGACACCTTACCATCCTACATGCAGATGGTAGTACCAGAGGATTTACTACCATTTTTGGTCTCATTTCAGGCTATGATGTCAGTTGAAATCCCCCAATGGTCTCACAAAACCATTGTTGCCCTCCATATCGCCTCTTCCGGCCTCTGTTGATGGCCATTATGTGATGCATCAATTACACATCGGCCACTATATGGCCTAGTTTAAATCTCTTTTGGCTTTCATAAGGCTTAAAACCCTTTTGTGTTGTTTCGAAAGCATAGCCATCACATTACTTGATCCTTGCCACCAAAGCATGGATGAATAGGATCTTGGAACAAGAATGGAGCATCATCCTTACCATAGTTCTCCATAAGACCAAATAACCCCGGTCTCGGGTCCCATCAGAACAAACAATCATTGTCGAAAATCTACAAATCACCATTACTCCAGGGTCAACCTCGTGCCAACATTCTTCCAATTTTTTGAATTCCATCAATCACAATGGCTTTTGGCTTTTTTTTTTTCTCATACACATCCAAACAATGACCCTCTCACCGTGTTCTTCCCCGGACTTTTTTTCTCCCTTTTTGTGGTTTTTTTGCCATCTTTTTCCATCCTCTCTTTGTGGAGCTTCTAATTCTACCAGAGAACTCTAGGATTTTTTTTCTTATTCTTTTGATCAATTGACTGAAGTCGCTTGATACTATGTTAATCTCCATCGGTGGTTTGGAAATGGGTCATCACGAACAAGGATAACCCTTTTTTATCTTTTTTCAACATATTTTAACATTCCTTTGTGAATTAAGTCCCGCATAATAATTTCAAAATAACACAATTATTAGTGGAATGCATGAAAGAGTTGGCGCCATTACAATACCATTGCCAACCTTATCCTTTCTTGGGAATGTTGTGGTGTAGCCTTTAATTTTTCGCGTCTTTTCGTATCTAATAAGCCCTATAGTATCGACCCCGTGGTTCTAAATCTAATCTCACAAGTATGATGTAAAAATAGATAAGCACTAAAGAGTCCAAATTCAGCAAATCTTTTGAAAAATCGACTAATCAAATTCGCTAATAATGGACTCATGGCTGATACAGTAGTCATCTAAATATTTTTTTGGAGAATTTAGTAAACCCATGACTAGTGCCAAAGGCCACGGTTCTGGTTATCACCAAAATTGTCTCGCTCGAACTTAGGGTAACAGAAGTGAAGGTCATGAATTGAGCACCCCGCCAAGTGATCATGGATCGGCTTTACTAATCATGATATGAATCTTATCTATATTATATGCTCTATTTCATTATTAGTTACATTACTTCAGATGCAATAACAAAATAAGTATAGACTAATTTGCAAGAATTGGAACGATTGATTCATGTTTGTTTTGAAAATAGTTTGTGAACGTACTTGAAAAAGTGGGCTCAAATGTACATTAATCAAACTATCATGATTTAAGCAATTAACCTTCATCCATAGGTATTCAAGCGCTTTATTAGATAAACACTTAGCCTCATGTAGAATATGCTTTTGACATGGTAACAATCACACTCTATGCAATTATGCTAAAGCACAAAAGAGCTCACCTAGTACCTGGCCAAAAGATGACAAAGAAAATGCATGATCCTAGCTATGCAATATGACTACCGCATATACAAATAAGCAATTGCTAGGCTCGGCAACATTGGCGGCATATATGAAGCAATTCTAAAGCATGCGTCTACACGATTCAAAGAAGTTTTAACTATAATGAAGTTAGAATAATGAATCGAAGCCTCAATGTATGCAATAAGTGGATGCAAGGTACGGTGAAATGCTAAACAAAAACATGATGCCCTTAAACCACTGCTCTTCTGCCAGAAGCCTCAAGGTATAGTTAGGGACGCTTTATTGTTTTTTTCACCAAACCAACTCGCTTTTATTTCAAAAAGCTACCGCTAGATTTTGCAAAGGTGGTCGCGGTCGTAGATAATTTCATTTTTGACCACCCTTAAGACTTCTGGGTGCTTGATTCTAAATATCCCGATGATGAAAGTTACACTGTGGCAATCTTTGCATTTTTCGTAATCATAATTTGATTCGTTGTAATCCCAAACCTTGCATCCCATTTTGGCCAAATTATTTAAACCTGAAACCCTATTTCAAAATATTTTTGAAAGTTTTCACGATGTTCCGGCTAGTATTTCGTTAAAACTTATGCCTTTTGGTAAACCGAGCAAGGACAAAGTGGAAAAAATGGAAGAGAGGTGAACTTTTGAAAAATCTTTTTAAACATCTTGTTTAGAGGTTTGGAGTTGAAAAAATTGAGGAGAGGAAGAGACCTAGTTGGGGCGTTGAAGATAGCATCAATCCAGCTTAAGCCAAAACTGAGCAACCTTCACTAAAATAGGCATATCTCTTAAAACACTTAGAATTCTTATGAGGCCACTTCCATTGGAAAGTATACTCTGTGGCCGCAACTTAGACTCAAGAATGACCTACAAAGGAGTCCGGATGAAGGAGATATGCCTTATTTGAAGTTGGGTTTAATGCGATTTGAAGGCCGGTCAGTCTATGTATAATCGGCCGGGTTTCACCGATGCCCGGATGGGCCTTGATGAAAAACTTCTTTCTCACCACTTTTTAGGCCCGGCCAGGTGTCGGAGGGCCAGCTTGCCCCAAGGTCAGAAGACAATATGGAATTGAACAAATATCTTAGTTTAAAGATATTTATGATATTGGCTCAAATTCTATAAGTAGAGCCTCGTGATTCAATTCAGTGGTCGAAAGCAAATTTTTCAAAAAGGCTTGAGAGATAAGAAAGACCTCTCCTCCTCATTGCCTCATTTGATATATTCAAACCTTTCTCCAAATATATATACACAATACATACAATTCATTGGAGCTTGTTTTTTGGAGCTTTTTTGCCGAGATTTCAACCTAAGTTTCATAGACTTGAGGGTGTTGGAATCAAGTTTGTTAATTAAGAGCCTATCTCTTTGCAAGAGGTATCAATTTGCACCTTTCCTTACTTTCTCTCACTCTTTTCTCCTCTCTTTTTCTTGATTTATACACTATTCTTGACCATTTTGTATCCATTCAAAGTGTTTAAAGTTGGGTTTAATAAGCTACCAAAAGATTAGAGGCTTTTATACCTTCAGCTCTTTCTATTGTTCTCAGCTCTTCCCTGATCCCTTTCGAGTAAAAGGAGGACCTAAAATCATGTTTTTGAGTATTCAAAAATGGAGCAAGTAGCTACCTCTCCTTTGTTATGCTTACTAGTTTTGTACCTCTTTTTGTTTTTGGCATGTTTTTGTGCTATTTTAATATGATTTTTAGCCACTATTTTGGGGCTATTTTGGACTGTTATTGGACTATTTTCAGAGGCTAAAACATGGTTTAACATTCCTAAAAGTGGGAGGGTTAGCCACCCTTCCTTAGCTTTGCTTACTAGCTTTGTTTCTCGTTTTTATTGTCTAGCTTTCTAGCCTCTTTTTCATGAGTTATTGGCCAACGTTTACCCTTTTTAGGGCTATTTTGGTGATTCCATGGCCCTTAAAAATTATTTCTTCTTTTGTTAGTTCATGTGTTGGGTTCCAACAAGTTGGCCTATATAACTTGTTGTAATGTCTTCTTTTGTTTTATTTCCACAAGCGTTCGCCTCACTTCATAATCAATCAACTATCTATCATTTGGTATTTGAGAATAATTTTAACCGATCGAGTTGCTTGAAACATTTAAGAATGGCCTGCACTTAATGGCTTGAATTTAGAGATTCATTGTCAACGGTGTAGCCTTTTCTCATGTTTTAGAGAAACCTCTCGCTTTGATGTTATTTCTTGATTAGGTGGACTCTTAACTTCACCATGGACAAATGGACAAACGGACTAATGAACGGATATGACTAAAGCAAATTGGCTTAAAATTTGGTTCAACGACTTAAAGAAAATGGCTTGAAAAGCTTGAACTTGCCTGGACGTTATGCCAGCTTCCTCTTGTGTCAAGTGTCATCATGTGTCAATCCATGGCGCTTTTGATGTTCTTGCTGCCTCAACTTCCCTTTTTGGAGTTCATATTTCATGACAAAAGAGAGTGAGTGGTCCATTTGCATTTCATTTATCGATTTTGTCCAAAAATCATGTCCTAGGGCATCAAGCAATCAATTGCTATTGATGTCTTTAGAAATGAGTCATTTCTTCTTGAACAGAGAAAGAGGAAGCAAAATGTAGCTTGAAAATACTCTATCTCGCTTCCTGCTTTCACCTCAAAGCACAGAACAGAATCAGACACAAAATTAATGCATGGCCGGCCATCTCTAGGCGCAGCCTGTTTGAAGTGATGCACGGCCTAATCTTTGGTGTTTGGTCAAGAATGCAATTTGCGTAAACAGAGGCAAGTGGGTCAATATGAAATGTAGGTAATCCGATAGACAAGATTCTTTCAAGTGACGTATACAACCTCCATCCATCTTCTTGGTGCTTGTATCGATTGTGTTGTAATATTCTAAAGAATAGAGCTAATTATTTGGAGTTATAATAATTAATTAGCTTAGTTAGTTAATTATTCATTACAAGTGTTGTAACTTATTTAGTTAATTAATCCATTTGTAATTAATTAGCTTAATTCAATTTGTAATATTTAATTAGTTTAGAATAGTTAGCTAATTTGTTTCACCTGTTGTAAATAGTTAACTAGGAATTAGTTAATTAGTTTCATTTCTTGATTAATTAGCTTAGCTTAGCTAGTTAGCTTATTCATTCGACCCTCCTTCAAGGGCGTAATGTTGTAATAGTGTGCATGCGTGTGCATGTCTTCCAACCCAATGCCTTTTCTTTTATTTACCCGCTTGGATGGTTAGAGATTAGGATCATATTTTCAATTGGCATACCTTATGCTCGCATTCATTCATTTTGTTTTGCATGCATCGAGGCTCAGCTGCATCATTCAAACTTCATTGTCAATTCAATACTTCTTTTGAATACGGTTTCAAAGCATCCTATCAAAGTGCGTAAAATGCCATATTAGTAGCTTCTGGCTTATTAGTTGCATTTTTTGCATGCGTTGCATTAGGCATCTTGTGGCTAGTTAGGATCATGCATTTTCTAACTAGTTTTTGTTTTAGCTTGAGTACTCGTGTTTTAATGCTTTTAGCATATTTTGCACGTAGTGTGATTACATATCGCCATGATTCGTGATGCTTACTATGAGGCTATGTGCTTACTTGCTAAATCAAGATGAATGCTCGTGGGATGAATAGTTTTTGGTTTGAATTGGAACAATTCAACAAATGTAAGTTTTAAGTCTAATTTTGTCAGGGCAAATCATGTTCTAAGCCCATCTTGTTTGATGGCAACTGGTTTTAACCTCAATTTGAGGGTGGCAACTTCAAACCATTTTCAAAAACAAACATGAGTTGAATTTATTCCAAGTCTTGCCATTAGTCTATACTTGCTTGTAAAAGGCCACATAGTAAAGTTAGCCTAATAACCGAACAAGAACACACATAAGGTTTATAAAAACATCATATCAAGGATCGCAGAGAGGTCGATCTTTTGATCGGGCGAAAGAAGTGCTTATTTCATGACCTTTCTCCCTTCAGACCTAAGTTCCCCGAAAGCAGAAATAACTTTTGGTGATGATGGACACGCGGCCTTTTGGCACGAAAGTCAGTGGTTTTACCAAAAACAAAATATTTAGGTGGTGACTTCAGATCTCGCAAAGTAGTCCAATTTTGGCATTATTTGATTTTAAAAATCGATTTTCCAAAAAGGTTTGCTCTGATTGGACTCTTTATGTTTATTGGTTTGCATATTACACTTGTAAGACTAGATTCGTAACCATCGAGTCCTAACTGTGAGGCGTTTTCAAAACCCTTTCCAAGGGGGGGGCGAGGAAAATGCGAGTCCACCGGTCAAGTGTTAGAAGTGGGTGGCCCCGCTACCCACAAATCATAGCTGCTCCTTAAGTAGTGGCCCCGCCACCATTGATGGTCAGGTTCTTCCCATTGTAATAGAGAGCAAACAGTAGCAAGCACAAGGTATTCTCAAGGGTTGTTTGCATAACGTGATCCCTCCTTATCATCAAACAACTCTAAAGGAGTGAAAAAATTTGATTCACAAACCATCAGCGGATGCAATTTCATTGCATGATGGCTTATGAACCAAAGTGTGCAAGTTCAATGAATGCAACAAAACAAGACTCTCAAAACCACTTCCTATCATGAATGATCAAAGGGAAGTAATTGACAATGAATCTTGAGCCGTTTTTGCATCACTTATGAGTATAAACGACTCAAGACTCAAGGGTTCAATTAACGCGTCCAAATTGAACCCAAACCAAGTTATTATCTTGCCTTTTTTAGTCACCAATTTTATTTCTCCATTTTAATTACCTTTTAATCCTTTAATCGATTAAGTCCAAAAGTGAGTTTAAGTTCTCTAAAGGAAAGAAGTGACAAACTAGGAGTTTGCTTAAGGCATGAGAGAGATGTCATCTATTGATAATGAACCCCTAAAGGGATTAAACCATTAAGCATGACAACCTCAATCTTAAGCTTAAAAGAACAATAGGTTTAAAACAACTCTCAAAGCAAAGCAAAAGCCTAGAAAGGAGGGAGGTTGCAGAGGTGATTAAAGGTGATCACAAGTAAGGAAAGCATGAAATGAATGCTACCAACTCAAATAGGATGGTCACTAAGGCCTAAACCACCAAACCTATGAGAAGAATTGCACTACAAGCATGTAATACAAGGCTCAAATGTAACAAGCAGCTAAAAAAAATCCTAAAATAGTGCTAAATAAGTCTTAAAACATGTTGGAATTAAGACAAAAATAGCTAGAACAATAAGCTAAAACATGGAGCATGCTAGGCTAGCAAACAAAACACAAGGAGGGGAGGCCAACCCCTCCAATTTTGGACTTCAAAACAACACTTTGGCCACTAAAATAACTTTGAAAATCAGCGTTTAAAAGCTCAAAAAAAGATAGTATAATGGTGGAAACACAAGGGTAAAGTCTTGAAAGCAAGGTGTAAAGAGGATGAACCACCCTCCATCATTATTGGCCTTAAACCACAAGTTTCAGCCCAAAAATACAGATTTGATACAACTCGAAAACAAAGCAAAAACAATAGGAAAAAAATAAATAAAGCGAAGAGAAGCAAACTTATATACCTCTTGAAGGAGAACCAATTCTAGCCAACAAATCAAGGCAAACACAACCTTAAGAGCTCAAACAAAGGCTCAAAAGTACCTAAACTCAAAGATGGTAAGGTTTGGTTTAGAGTGTATAGGCAAAAGCTTATGGCAAAAAGAGAGAAAATTACAGAGAGAGAGAGAATTTTTGCTCTAAAATTTCAACCTTGAAAATGGAAGGGGCCTCCTATATATAGAAATCCATACAACTCCCTCAAAAATAGCAATACATACATGTGTAAAAAGATGCATGCATTTGTGCCAGCAAATTGGCACAGTGATTGTGAAAAATATCTACAAAACACACTTGTGGCCTGACCAACTAATAGTGGGCCCTACGGTAGGCCACAATGAGGTTCTGGCTTGAAAATCTCTAGTTTTGGTCCAAAAATAAGGCAACAGTGTGTAGAGTTTGAAGGCTCAAAGGCTGTGGCATCCCTTTAGGACTTTGAGCACTTGACAAACATATACACTCATCATTGGGTGTACAAGTGGTGACGTTTAAGTCATGAGGGCTGTCAAGAGTGAGGTGTGTACAGTTGCCTCTCTTTGACAAAACTCGGAGTCATGAAATGACATGAGTGAATGTCAAAGCGAAGACAACCCATTTTGACAAGGTCATAAGACTTGGACAAACAACAAAAAGAAATAAATGGTTGCGCATACAAGCTACCTATCCCTTTGCAAGAAATCAAACCGGCGTAGTTACAGGGCATGATGCTAATGATATGCGCAAAGAAAACTTTGAAGGTTGGACTCACACACTACACGAAACCGGCCTATTTGAAAACTCGTGATCATGCAAGATGATGCAATAAGCAATAACAAGTGCAATAAGCAATAACAAGATAACAACATATGAATGAGCAACTTCAAACTTAAAACCAACACAGGTTCCATCCAAAAAGATCTAAAACGTACTCTAATCTTGCCAAAACGCGGGACGAGGAAAGAAAACACACTTTATTTAAGGTTGCATTTCATGTCGAGAAATCGAGAAACGAAATTCGCTCGAGGTTGCATTTCATGCGTCCCGAGATGAAAAATCACTCAAGGTCGCATTTCATGCGTCCTGAGATAAAAAAGAAAAAATTGCTCGACCGCTTCACCGTCTAGAGATACAAAGAGAAATCGCTCGGGTCGCGCTTCACGCATCCCAGATAAAATATGTTTAGAGGCGCGCTTCATCGTCACGAGATGCAAGAAAAATCGCTCGGGCTCGCGTTTCACGTCGTCCCAAGATAAAACCCACCGAGGACCGCGCTTCAGCGTCTTAAGATACAAAAGAAATCGCTCGCGCTTATGCGTCCGAGATAAAACACGCCAATTTGACGCTGCGTCTGAGATATTCAAACAATAGATGCACAAAATGAACAAAGTGCGATAGATGCACAAAGTGAGCGTGTGCGATAGATGCACAAAGTGAACAAGATTACAAATCAACATAGTGATAGCAAGAAATCAACACGATGACAAAAAAGCATGTAGATCTATGCAAGACGAGAAAGTATATTCTATGCAAAATACACATTCTATGCATGAATCATGAGCAATGCAAGGCATGAATGTGATATAAGTGTATATGAAAATGCATGTTCTATGCAATAGCTGTAATTTGACAAAACAAATAAAAATGATATTCGGTGGTAACCTTCGATTTACCTCTCGAAGGCATTGCAACATGCTCAAAAAGGATACACCTCGTCCATATTGGCAAGTGGGCACATTTGCAAGTTCAGACTTTGAGTTCCCTAAATCAACCAGCAGAACCTTCCATACTTTACGAAGAAAAAGCACAAAGCAGCACCGGGACCCAAATGGGAATGGAAGCCATTCTTGGCCACCAGAAGCCACCCACATAAGTGACACACTTGACCGCACTGCCATCCATGGATGTAGCCCTGCTACCACCGTGATGATTTAGGTGAAAGTTTTGTCTTTGGCTTGGTTTTTAAGTATATAGATCAATGCTTCATTTCCTCACACCCACAAAGCCAAAATCCTCCCTCTCTCTCTAGTTCTCTCTAGATTTGCGCTTTACACGTGTTTTCCAACACCCCCATAAACTTTTTCGTAAAACCCTCTTGATTCTCTACATTTTGCCTTGATCAAATTTTGATTTTGTCACTTTTCTTGGATTTTCACCACTTTAGGCTTGTTCCTCGAGTTTCTCTCGGGTTTCGTGAACTTTCCGAGTTACGAATTTTTCTCATTTTAGGATGGCGGACGATATGCCTCATGACGGAGCTCCTCAGAGGTTCCACTGTTTCACCCACCTAGGTAGAGGCGATGATTCTTGGAAGGACATTGGTGACCTTGGCGAGTTTGCGCGAGTTTGAGCTAGAGTCGTTACCATTGATTGCCCTTTGATCCAGTGACATATCATCCCACACACATATTACCGCTAGAGGATCGAGGCGTTTCAGATTTTGCCGTGGCGTACCAAGGACTTCCTCTTGAGGCCGGATTCCCATTTCTTCAATGCTCTTGAGGTATGAACTTTATTTTAATGCATTCACTTTTCCTTTAACGCATTTCTTGCCTTTCATCTGCTTGCTCTTTCATCCTTGCACTGATTCACTTTTTTCTGCCACATGAGACTTCCATCCCTGATCTGAACACGGCATGAGCTCCCGCCGAGGTCGATATTGCGGCCGGCCTTTTACTGGCCTATCGCACGTCATAGCGAGCCACCTCTTTTGAGTGCGTTAGAGGTGGTGGGACACCACCAACTCCTTCCATCTCTCTACCCGGGAGATGACGATGACTCATATGACCGCCATGATCACGGGCTTAGGAGTAGGGGGTGATCGATCCCTTCGACAGGATATGGGCAAGTAGAAGGCGCTTAGATCCACCTCTGGAACACGCCCACTACTATACCGACCGGCCAGGTGAGATATAGTTGGTTTCCAGCGATTCTGCAGAAACGAGCCTAAGACACGAGAGGAGATGGGCAATATGCAGGGCTTCCTATGTTTGTCCTCGATACTACCTTGTTTGAGCAGGTGGAACTCTTGTGGGTTTATACTGCTGGCACTGGTGACCTACCTCGGTGAGTTCTATGACTGAGGTGGAGTTGGCCTCGCCACCCTTATGGCTATGAGCTCACATAATGAGGGAGAGCGAATCGGAGGCTCTTGGTGAGCCTAGGAGGTATGCACTTCTTCATTTCTCTCTTTGCATTTATACTTTCTATTTCATTTTTTGCTTTATATCTTTGTGCTTTGCACTTTTCTGTTCATGCATTGTGCTTTCTGCTTTGCACTTTCTATATCTGTTGACATTGTTGATAACACCGCCCTTTCCTTACGAGTTATGGGTTTCTGCCTATTTTCTAGCTCTTGCTCGAGCCTACGGAGGAGATCTCCTATTATCCTTATTCACGGCAATGATGGGTGTGTGAGTCGTGTGAGACATTCACCTTCTTCGCCATTACTTTGATCTGATGGTGTCGGTAACTCGAAACTCCGGTCATTTTTCTTTATCTTTCGAGTCATACTTTGGCAAGCGACGACTAACAATTTGTGCATTATTTGTTTGTAGATCACTTGGCGACCAGCTTTCATTAGAATGGAGGCCGCTTGGTTTCTAAGCGGTCGTTCCCCAGGGATCCGATCGAGTTGTTCGATGCCACCCCGGCATCTATGAGGACGGCGATAGCCTACTCATTAGCCTTGATCATCTGATTCATGGTAGGCCTAAATATTTGAAATTTTTCAAGGAGAAGGCGATTACGACATTCATTCGGACCCATCTTATGCCTTCTCTAGCAGGCGCTCACATGCGAGAAGCAGGAGCTACTATGGCGGGTGAGGCGACTCGGGCAACGAGGGCCCATACTAGAGGGCTCCTCGTTGAGCATACTACCAGTTGGCCAGAGCTTCCCACTATGCTCACATGTTGGTGGCCGGCTGGGACTACTTACCAGATTTCGATTGAACCGGTAGATGCAGGGCATGAGTATGTTGGAGTTCGAGGCATGTCTCAAGTATGGACCACACTTTACAATTTGCACCCCATATTTCCATTCTAGATATGTTTATCCCAGGCATTGATCATCCAAATGCACTTGCAGGCACCTGTAGAGTATACAGGAAGCCTCCTCGAGCTGGTCGCTTCTCTGATGGGTATGGTGCAGAGGAGGGAGATGCTGCTTGGTCTCCACGGTATCCAGGTAATTTCTTTCAGTTTAGCATGTATTTCATTACTAACTCTATTGTGCATCACGCTATCATATTTCCACTGATACATCGGTACTTCAACCGTAGTCTTTCCCAAACTGCACTGATACACTGCATTGGCATGTACTCATACTGTATCTGATTCCTGCATGACACTTATTTTGTATACTATGTTTGTATTTGATACACACACTGTAGCTGATATATTGACAACTATTTTTCGATTCCATCGTGTACACGAGGGCACCGCAGCAATGGCACCAACACGGCAGCACCTCCTCGGAGAGAGAGAGAGAGAGAGCCCTGACCGTGGTGAGATGCGAGCCACGGTTGAGGCAGGGATAAGGGCACACGAGGCGAGCAATCCCTTAGTGCCCATTTTGAGCGACGATGATCTTGAGACTAGTGACTCGAGGAGGCAATGAGTCATCATTCTGAGTCATCAAGAGTGGAGATGATGGTCTTGGCTCGGGTCGAGAGCGAGGTGACGTCGAGGTGGGCTCTGAGGCGGAGGCGGAGATGATACGGCTCTAGTTGAGTCTGATTTGAGTGGTCTTGATGGAGATAGTGCTCACGAGTCCCCTCCGAGGAAGAGGACGGAGAGAGCTTCTCAAGCTTGAGATAATCGGCGCTGATGTTTTTGTATTGTTTGTTTAGTTTCTTTTTTTTTTTTTGGTAGTATTAACACATGTATAACTTCAAATAGGCTTCATTTTTGCTTTTGAAACTTGTACTCCTCTTTTGTAAAAACCATGATTGGAATAAAACCTCGCAGTTTTTTTATGAAAAGTTTTGTTATTTTTTTGCATCCTGGGTACCATATTTGCATGAAATGGACATGGAATCGAATTTGAAAATGAATTTGAACTTGTATTGGCACGATGTTCTTAATCGGGTAATGAACCGACCAACAACCAAAATACAAAATACAACTTCGATAATCAAAGCAAAAAACAACTTAAATACAAATAAACACTTGCTAAAACAAAAGACTCAAAACAAGACCTTAAAACACACAAAGAGCTTGACAAAACACATATTTGCCAACAGCACACAAGTGGATGGCAGGCTAAAAAGAGTTGCCACCACAGATGGGAGTTCTTGGCTAGAGGAGGTGGCTGCCACCACAAGTGTGAGAACCTCAGATTGTTGACAGTTGGCCTGCACCCACTGCCTTATCTTCTACAAAGGTTTTTCTTCGTGATTTCTTCTCCAAAACCTCATTTTATTGCTATTTCTTCCACAAATGGAGATATTCGAAGCTTTGGATAGCTACTTTAGGCGGCACGAAAAGGTAAATTTTGGGGTTTGCATAAATGCACTTTTTCGTTGAGCCATACTCCACTTTGCTTTTCATTCCTCCATGTGTGGCCGATCTTTGGGACACATGTATTTCGCTTTGGAACACAAGAAATGTGCGACTCTTGAAGAATTTCAAGCATTGATGGAAACCCGCGATGGAGAAATCATGCCTCGGCCCGTTTTGGCCATGCCCAAGCTTTGGGATGGATGTGTGGGCTCACTTTGCATGAGGCTTGATCTTTGGCCCAGCGGAGAGCTTGACATACCCAGCTTGATTCATCGATTTTTTGTCATCGGTGTTAGAGGAGACCTTCTCTGGCGAGGTTTTCGACAGCGTGCACTAGGCTTATGTATGCTTGCACATTTCCTTCTTGCCCCTAGTTTTGGCGGATCCAGCATTCGGTTGATCGAAGTGGCCCAATGTCTGAAAGAAGGTAAGAGTTGCATTGGTTTGGCGCTGGCCGAGACCCTGATGGGCTTAGATGCTTTTCATCGGCGAGAGACCACTAGGTTTGCGGGGAGTCCACTACTTCTTTAGGTATTATTTCCCACCCTTTCTCATATGTATTTCTCACATCACTCGGCACTCATGCTCTATTTTTTTCTCTTCAAGTCCTTGTCTTACTTTTCTCACAATATACATCTCTCTATTCTTTAATCTCTCTTATTTTTCTTCCCTTCCCAAGTATGGCATATGGATGAGCTGAAGGTAGTAGACTCTCGCCCCAAGTACTCAACTTGAGCTTATTTCTTCCGCCATCAGCTAGTCGATTTTCCCAACGAGGGATAGTGGTGCAACTGGATGTGCAGCAGGTCTGCAACCGACATAGCTTAGCGTTGCCCTTGGCTTAATCTAGCCAAGATGAGTTACAACATGACTCAGCAGCCTGGCATACAGTTGATTAGCCTCACACACTACGTGTTCTACTTTCCCTTCCGGTTGGACGCGGTTTGGGCATGATCGAACCGCCGAAAGGAGGGTAGAATACTGACTTCATTCCCGATTCGTGCTTCACACTTGGCTAGGTACCTCTTTGCTTGAGGACGAGAGAACTTATTTTGCCCCTAGTTTCAGTTATGCCATTTCCAGTGAGTGCTTGGCTTGGCTGGAGGATGAGGCACAAGCCGGGCCTACTTTGGCTTCAGAAGCTTCCGCAAGCATAAGCAAAGGACACAGGAGCACTTGATTCACCTATGCCCCTAGTTTATTGCTTTGACCTTTCTTTTCAAGTTTTATGGTGCAATAAATGCAACTTTGATTTATATTGGAGAGTTGGAGAACTTTATGTTGAAATCAATGGAATTAAAGTTGTAAGCACTAAAAATTTTCCTTTTGGTCCAAAAATGGTCTAAGTTGTAGAAGGTAAAATTTTGAACAAAATCAACTTTATTAAAACTTTCCAAAACCATTTTGAAAATGATCACCACTTGACACATGGAATCAATCCTCAAGATGTACAACCCCGAATCAAAAGATCATAAGCGCCTTGATTTCTTCTTCCCAGAATAAAGATCACAGCCAAGTTCTCAGATAATGGACGGACAAAGATGACTTGATCAGACACATGGACAGGACAGTTGAGTTGGAGGTGCTTACAACCGAACTTCAGGATAAAGTTGCCTATGTATCCCAAAGATGGGAATCAGGCCTTACGTAGTTCGGTTTAGGTTTACTCGAGTATTAACTCTCTCCTTTTGCGCTCTAACTTTTGCCAAAGTTGCCCTTTAGGGTTTTCAACCTTGCGAGCTCAGTTTTTCTTTGTTTTTAATTTTTTATGCTCTAACTTTTGCCTAGATCGCCCTTTCGGGTTTTTGGCCTAACGAGCCTCTCAAGAATAGTATTTTTTCAATTTGTCCATGTTGATCGGCTGCAAAAACTCCAGGCCATCTAAGTCTATGAGAATAACTGCTCCTCCTGACCAGATAACTTTGATGATGTAAGGACCAGTCCAATTGGGTCTAAACTTGCCCCTAGGGTCATGAATGGAAGCTCGGTTGTCTTTCAGCACCATGTGTCCCTCCTTGAGATTCTAAGACTTAACTTTCTTGTTAAAAGCCCTGGCAATTCTACGCTGGTAGCCCTGAACATGATACAATGCCTTCAGCCTCCTCTCATCAAACAGCATCAACTCCTCAAATCTGCTCTGTTGCCAGTCCGCCTCCGTTATCTGACACTCAGCCATAACTTCGCGATGGGACTTCTATTTCAATTGGCAAAACAGCTTCCATCCGTAGATGAGAGAATAAGGAGTTGCCCACAGATGTCGGATTGAAGTTCTATAGCCCCAGAGTGCGAATGGCAATTTATCTGGCAATCCTATAGGTCTCAACCATCTTACGCAAGATGTTCTTGATGTTCTTATTGGCGGCTTCAACAACTCCATTGGTTTACTTTGTATGTAGATGACTTATGAAAAGCCACATTGTATTTGTCTAACAAGTCTATCACCTCTTTCTTGAAGTGGGAGCCATTATCTGATATGATCTCATTCAGAACTCTGTATCGGCTAATGATATTGTTTCTGATAAATTTGGCCACATGCGATGCTTTCAACACAGCATAGGACTGAGCTTCCACCCACTTTGTAAAATCATCAATCACCACCAGGATATACTCATGTCCATTCAACCCTTTTGTCATGACTAGACGATAATGTTGATTCCCCGGTGAGAAAGGCCATGGCAAAGTCATATTGTAAAGCTTTGACGGCGGAATATTCATGCGATTGGTATGAATTTGACATTTGTGGCATCACCGCACAAAACCAATGCAATCCTTCTCTATGGTGGACCAGTAGTAACCTTGTCTAAGAATCTTTCGGGCTAGCATCACACCATTCATATGCACCCTGCATTCTCTGCCATGGATAGCCTCCATAAGGCGCTTTGATTCCTCTTCTTCCACACACAACTTGTGCATTCCTAGATGACCTCTTTTATACACTTACCTCCTCAGATGATAAATTGGATGACCATTCACTGTATTCCCCATTTGCCCTTGGCATTTGCCCCTGGTGGATATATCTCATTTTCCAAGAAGTTCTAAATATCGTAATACCAAGGATTTTTGTCTTGCACTTCATTTATCGCGGCAATAGTTTCATAAGCAGGTGTGTATTTTTGTTCAATGATAATCGGACGCATCCGGACTCCAAGTGAGATGTCTACCATAGAAGATAGAGTTGCTAAAGCATCAGTGAACCTGTTGTTCTCTCTCAGTAAATGCGTGAAAGTCAACTTTTCAAACCTAGGAATCAAAATATCCAGGGTCTGATGGTAAACCTTCATCTTCTCTTCTTTGACTTTCCAGTCTCCATTTGCTTGAGAAACAACTAAGTTCGAGTCCCTAATAACATCCAATCTTATTGCCCCTAGTTCTAGGGCGGCTTCTAAACTAGCAATACACGCTTCATACTCTGCTTCATTATTGGACACCTTAAACCGGAGTTTGAAGGCTAAAGGTATATGGGAGTCGTTGGGTGCTATCAGCAACACACCTATCCAATAACCGTACTAATTGGACGCTCCGTCAAAGTACATCGTCCAAGTTTCCTCTTTAACTTGCAAAATAGCTTCATCTGGGAACAAGTATTCCACTGCCTCATCTCCTTCTACTGGGTGGTCTACCAGGAACTCTGCTACAGCTCTTCCTTTGACCGACTTACAGGTGACATATTTAAGATCGAATTCGGAGAGAAGAAGCAACCAACGAGCTAGCCTACCCGTAAGCGCCGGTTTCTCAAAGAGATATTTGATGGGATCTAATCTCGAAACCAAGATTACAGAGTAAGCTAACAAATAGTGCCTCAACTTCCTGGTAGCCCATACAAAGGCGAGGCAAGCTTTCTCCAACAGAATATAGCAGGTCTCGTAATCCAGCATTTTCTTGCTCAAGTAATAGATGGTTTTCTCCACCCTATCTTTAGATTCCTAAGCAAGTATGCATCCTATGGTCATGTCTGTTACTGACAAGTACAGAATCAAAGGCTTCCCCGGCTTTGGCGGTGACAACACAAGCTGATTTTGGAGGTACTGTTTAACCTGCTCAAAGGCGAATTGACATCGATCATCCCATCGGAATTTCTTCCCTTTCTTTAGAAAACCAAATAGTAGTTCACAAGTCAAGATTAATTTGGAAATAAACCGTCTTATGAAATGCACTTTACCCAAAAAGCCTCCTTTTTAGTCCTCGGTGGTGGCATTTCTAGGATGGCCTTGATTTTGGAAGGATCTACTTCAATGCCCCTCTTTGTGATCAAAAGGCCCAGCATTTTCCCTGTCATTACACCAAAGGTGCATTTCTACAGGTTTAACCTCAATCTGTATTTCCTGATCCATTGAAAGAATTTCTTTAAGGCGATGTAGTGGCCCTCTTATTCTTTGGACTTGACAATCATGTCGTCCACATACACCTCGACCTCTTTGTGGATCATGTCATACAGAATGGTGATCGCAGCCCTCTGATAGGTAGCTCTAGCATTTTTCAATCCAAACGGCATAACCTGGTAACAGTAGGTACCCCATGGCGTAGTGAATGCAGTCTTCTCACTGTCCTCGGGCGCCATCAGAATCTGGTTGTACCCGAAAAACCCATCCATGAACGATAA
Organism: Camellia lanceoleosa; assembly: GCA_025200525.1. Lineage (NCBI taxonomy): Eukaryota > Viridiplantae > Streptophyta > Magnoliopsida > Ericales > Theaceae > Camellia > Camellia lanceoleosa. The sequence goes on along the minus strand of JANUSC010000761.1, from coordinate 20,532 downwards.
CAATGCATGACCCGCAGTGAAGTCCACTAACTCATCAATATGCGGCAAAGGAAAGTCATCCTGCGGACTGGCTCTGTTTAAGTCCCTAAAGTCCATACATACCCGGATTCTACCATCCTTCTTTGGCATTGGGACGATGTTGGCCAACCAAGTCGAATACTCGGATACTAACAAGAAACCTGCCTCGATCTGCTTGGTGACCTCTTTCTTGATTTTTAGTGCCCAATCCGGGCGAATTCTACGCAACTTCTGCTTGATTGGTCGGGCCTCGGGGTCAAGAGGGATCCGATGCTGTACAATCTCAGGATCGATTCTAGGCATGTCTTCGTAGGACCACGCAAAAACATCTTTAAAATCTTTTAATAAAGTGATTTAACGCTTGTGCTTCTGTGAAGACAATGTGGACCCGATTTGGACCAGGCGCGGATCCTTCTCAGTACCCATATTAATGGCAATGATTTCATCAGCCCAGGGTTTAGCAAACCTTTCATTCTCTCGATTAATCAAGTTTTTCAAAGCCAAGCGAATATCTTCCCATTCATTTTCATTAAAATTCTGAAAATCTTGGTCAATACAATAAACCAACGGCACAGAGAAGTACACAAAATCTGCAAAGTTTTCATTCAAAAGGTCCAGATCTTCGGTTACAGAGTCAAACAAAAAAAGCTGAATGAAGACCTAGACAGGACTTTAGTATCCGGGTTACCACTCCCAGAAATACTAGACTCAGACTCAAAAGAACTTGAATCTGATTCCGACTCCACAGACTCGGTGGAATTAGATTCTAGCTCATCAACCGATTCAGAACTGGACAGATAGCCTTCCTCCAAATGCGAGATAAGAAATGGTGCCCCTGATGTATCCAAAATGCCGCTGGTTGGGTTCACATCCGGTTCTTCCCCGATCATGGAGACGGTAAGGTTATCCTTCAAGTTCTCTAGGTCAGCCGCAGGATCTGTCAGGAGACAAGCCAGTGCTGCTCCTACTCTAAGTTCACTACCATCTGAGTCACCTTTCGTGCTCTGTTTAGCTTCGATGCTTGGCTCAGCCCTTTCCTCATCATCAATATCTTGAATATAGATCAAAAAGATCTCGAACCACAGGACATTCGCTCATGGAATTCACCCAAGACTCGGAAAACCCAAAAGGAAATCTTCTTCCTCTTGAACAAAGCGGCCATTCAGTGTCCCTCGGATTGGCCTGTGGATAAGCTCATAGTGCTTCTCGGCTTGCTTTGTCTTGGTTCTTCCTTTCATTTATTCTTCCTTCATGATCTAGTCCGCTTTGGTGGGCACATAGACCAGACCAAAGGCATGTGGGTTGTGCGGCACATCTGTCAGTGCTGCAACACCTTTCAGCCACTTCTTCGAGTTCCATTCTGGAACATCTTGCAATTTATTCATGAAATAGATAGGTAGGTGCACATACATACTATCGGCCAAAATCTTGACTACCCAGACGAGTGAATCCTGAGAGGAATACATCCTTCTTGCCATGGCTGATCTCCAACACTGGCATAGTTACCTCTGGCGGTGGATGGATAGATGAATTCCCAAAAACAATCGCCACTCCTCCCCCATAAGGGTATTTTAACATCTGATGAAGGGTGGAGGAGACGACTTTTATATAATGCAACCAGGGCCTCTCTAATAGCAAATTGAAGGTAGCCGGCACATCCAAACATGGAATTCGACCTCTTGCTCAACTGGGCCCACCTGGACTCTGACTTGTATTGTGTCCATGACCTTTCTGCTCGTATTATCATATGCTCGTATTACTTGGGTTGTAGGAACAAAGTCCGTTGGTTTAAGGCCAATTGCATAGACGGTGCGAGAATGACAGACATTGATGGTCGAACCGGTATCTACCAACACCACCAACACCCATATTTCACAGATATGTACAAGGGATTGTTATCAGTCGAGCCCTCCAGCGGCAATTCTTTGTCAGAGAAGGTCAGAGTTGGTCTGGCTCCACTTGGGAAGACCAATCCCACAAGCTGTTCGGGGGTAGTTTCAATGGACAATTTAGCCTTATCCATTGCCGACAACACTGCCTATCGGTGTACCTGGCAGGCCATTAGAAGACCCCAGATAGAGATGTCAGATTGGATTTTCTTAAGCTGTTTCAACACTGCCTCTTCTTCCAACTACTTCTCTTTCTGTTTCTCGGTCTTTCTATCTTTTCCAGACGCCTCTGCTTGATCCAAGTGCAACGGCTTAAAATACCACCCACTTCTTGTCAGATGGTCAATTTCTTCCGTATACCATGTGTTGTCTAAAAGGCACCCACCCCAGTCTTCGTTGGTGTGGGCCAGATGCAGATTATCATCATCCCACCATTCACCTTGACCAACAAGCAGTTGTCGGCTCATTTGTATCACCTTCACATCATAGGCATCCCCACGGGTGTTGGGCCATTCAACTTCTGGTTGTCTTCAACTCTTTCTTGTTCAAACTGCTTTAGTGCAGCTTCCTGTTCCGTATCCACAGTATTCACAGTGCCTAGTTCCTAAGGTGAATTTTCCATGCCAGCATTTTTCGGCAACTTTTCTTTCTCATCAGCCCTTCCAACTACTATAGTGACTTCTGCTTCCTATCCCTCTGGTTTTATTCCAGTTTCTTCTTCTTTATCTGGCTCATCAATCAGCCATTCAGAATTGTCAATTGATCCATTCAAGTCGAACCAGCCGATCTGTACATTCCCCTGATCCTGCTCGTCAAAGAACTGTAGATTGTCCAAGTCCTCCTCGAGTTCTACTAGGTCATCCAACCCCTGGCTTGGGCCATCTTCTCTGACCACATTGATGTCTACCAAGGCTAGCAACACCAATTTAGGCTTGATTTGACCAGTTGGAACAATGTAGTAGCTTGGATCATACGCCCCATTAGGTAAGTCCTCAAAACACTCCAGCAACGGACTAGTACCTGCCTCCAAGGTAGACTCCCCTTCCACTATAAACATCACCACAGGCATGGGTTTGGGGTTAGACGTGTCCATCATGCACAGATATCTGCCTTCTGGAATGAACAACGTCGGTTTTAGTAGGTGGGAGGGAGTAATATATACATTGGGGTCATAAGGGGTGGCCAATGTATGGATCAGGTTGAGATTTCGATATGGAGGGACTTGGTTGTGGGTTGGGAGTGGATTTGTGGTTACGTTTGACTTTTGAGGTGGTGCAATCACCTTGTTGTCAATGAGATCCTGAATCTCATGACGCAATCGAAAGCACTGGTCGGTATTATGACCATGTTGTTGGTAAAACACGTAGTATTTTGCGGGGTTGTGTTTAGCTAGAAGAGGATCAAGAAGGGGACAGAGTTCTAATGGTTCGAGGTGCTCTTTTTTGACTAGCACCTTCATGGCTTGAGATAGGGTCATATACAGCTGGTTGAAAGTCCTCTGGGATCAGACAGGGTTGGATGGTGTTTGTGAGCTTGTATGGGCAAAGGGGTCGGCAGTCTTGGTTGTGGTGACAATGCTTACATCTGACAGCCTCACAACTATGCTACCACTGGCAGCATTGAAACTGCGGACAAACGGCCTTTTTGCCAGCTCCTTCTCGTCTGTAATAAGCCCTTGCTTCATAGCATCTTCGATTTGCACTCCCATCTCATGGAGGTCTGTAAATGTGAACAGAGGTAGAATGATCATCTTTTGCAGCAAGTTGCCACGCAAATTCCGGACAACCATCATAATCTGATCCTTCTCAGAAGGCCTTGTGGTCATCGTTGAGGCCTCTCCACCTTGTCACAAATTCAGAGAAGCCTTCCTTTGGTTCTTAGTGTGTTTGCTCGAGATCACGAGTTGTGACCTCGATCTGTGTATTGTACAAATACTACGCAATGAAGGCCTCAGCCATCTCCTCCCAATTCTGTTTGACAAAGTCCTCTAACTCAGCATACTATATGGCCGCTATACCCGACATGGTACAGCCAAAAAGAGACAACTTTTGCAATCCAGTTAGGCCTATTGGCTGCAAGATGTCCGAAAATAGTCGTAGATGAACCATAGGATCTCGGAGCCTTTGAATCGGTCGATGTGTGGCATTTTAAACCGATCAGCAATGTCACTTGAGAATCGATATACCCGTCCTCTATGTCAGGGATGGAGTTAATACCTTGTGCTCTCTTGAATAACTTCTCTAGTTTATTAACCTTGAGCACAGTTGGGTCAACCTCAAACTCAAGCGAGCCTCGGTCGATATCTTTGGTGCTTTGGAGGCTTGTCTTTGGATTGGCTCTCTTGGATTGCCTTGATTTTCTTGGACATTAGCGGTATGGGTAGTGGCTCGGTCTTTGGATACCCGTAGGAGGTGCATGGGATCAGAGGCCAATTATAGTTGCTATTGTTGTAGTGGGTTATTACCTCGGCTAGATGCGTGACCTCGGCTGGCGGTAGCATCTTCTTTGTAGGGTTTCAACTATCTGCTTGCAAATGATGTATCAATTCTTCCATCTTGGGGAATCTTGTGTCATCGGAATAGGTGAGTGATCTCGTCTTTGGACTAGAAGTAGATGGTCCACGAACCGATTGGATATAGGTGAATTGGGGTGGCTTTGTAAAAAGCTAGACGGTGAACTTTGCTGACTCTCCTAGTCTTGTAACGGTGGGAGTAAAGTAAACATGGTTATCCGGAACAAGATCCCCTGCTTTGTAAAGCCTTCTGACTCAAGTTCAGAGTACTTGGGGGATATCCGAACTTTTTGAAGCTATGGTGTTAAACTACCTAGCCAAGAAATAAAGCAAAAAGAAAGCAGTAATCAGAAACCGCACAACACCTCAACTAATGGTGTTATCAACACAAACATGATCAAAGCTATAGGACTGCACTCCACACTGAATTCCACCCTCCAAAATAGATACCAAACTTGTAAACTTGCAACTGCTATGCACATTCCTGCATAGTTTCACTATAAAGCACATACCAGTTAATTGAGAGCCAAAACACCCCTATGAGGGGGTAGGGTTGCCCTGTCCTAGTTTCGTTAGGAACTAGGGTTCACTATTCAAACAAAATGGTTTTCACACAATCCTCCATTTCAAGTGAGTATCATGTCCTAGTTTGGAACAGTCTCTATGGCTTTTTGATATGCAACTAGGCCGAATGGTCAAAAAGCGTACCTCAGCAAGACTACCTAATATACCTCTCACACCTAACACCGAGAAGTAAAATGAGGATCAAACAGTACAGCGGTAGTCCAAATCCAAGGGTTGTGTTCCTATCATGGTAGAGCCCACGACCGGTCAGCCTTCTACTAAGTTTTTATGCAAGCCTCCGGCAAACCGTCCAGGAATAACAGATGGAAAACATAGTGACTTAGGCCCACCAATACAAATGCAATGCAAAGAAACATATAAGTGTAGATAAAATTTCACATCATGAAGTTCAAGTCAAGTTTTCTAAATTCCCCAGCAGAGTCGCCAGAAACTGTAGCTCTACTTTTCATGCCCCTCTTTGGGAAGACGAATAAGCCCTACAACATCGAACTCCTGTAATTCTGAATCTGATCTCACAAGTGCAATGTGAAATAGATAAACACCAAAGAGTCCAAATCTGGTAAATCTTTTGGAAAATCGATTTTGAATCAAAGTGCCAAAAATAAACTGCTTTGCCAGATACAGAGTCGCCACTTAAATATTTTTGGGAAATTTTGGAAACCCATCACTCGTGCCAAAGGCCACGTGTTCATCATCACTAAGATTGTCTCAGCTCGGGAACTTAGGAACAAAAGGGAAAGGTCATGAATTGAGCACCCCTGCTCGCCCGATCAAGGATTGGCCTCTACTAATCATGATGTAAATCTTATTTACATTATATGCTCTTGCTCCGATTATTATGCTACCATTACTATGTGATATGCACGCACACAAGTATAAACTAACTTGCAAAATTAGAACACTTGATTTCATGTTTGTTTTTTGAAAAGAGTTTGTGAATGTGCCACTTGAAAAAGTGGGCTCAAATGTACATTACTCGAATTGTTCCAATTCAAGCAACTAGCCTTCATCCACAAGCATTCAAACAACTTATCATCTAAGCATTTAGCCTCATGGCAAGCATGCTAGACATGGCAACAATCACGTTTATGCAATATGCTAAAGCACAAAAGAGCTCACCTAGTACTCCAAGCCAAAAAAAAATGACAAAGTTAAAATAATGCGTGATCCTAATTATACAATATGACTAATGCAACACATGCGATATGCAATTAGTAGGCTCAGCTACTAATATGGCATATGAATCAATTTGATAGCACGCGGTCTAAGCATGTATTCAAAGAAGTATTAACTAACAATGCAAGTTAGAATGATGTGCCGAGCCTCAATGCATGCAAGACATGTGGATGCAAGGCATGAGAGATGCTAAACAAAACATGATGCCCTAAACTAACCAACATAAGCTAATAAATAAAAAGGAGAAAGACGTGGGATTGGAAGACATACACATTATTACAACTTTGCGCCCTCACGCAGGAGGGTCTGAATAAACTAACTAGCTAAGTTAATTACTACGAATTACAAAACGAACTAACTAACTATTACAACAACACAACTAATGAACTATTCTAACTAATTATTACAAATTGGAACAAACTAATTAATTGCACTAATTAATTAATTACAAATTTATAATTAGCTAACTAATCTAATTGCTAAACATGAATACAATGGAAATATTAACTAAGCTAAGTAATTAGACTAAACAACCCCAGAGAGCAAGGAGTGATTCATGCATGCGCTGATTTTCACCCCGAAAAGGCCAATTATTCTGGGCCGCCAGAAGCCTTTAGTCATGCATAGTTAGAACACTTGCACCGCTTTGCAAGCACCTCAAAACCAACTATGTTCTCGCTTTCAAAAAAGCTACTGCCGGATTTTTGCAAAGGTGACCGGCAAAATAGAAGTGGCAGGGTTTGTCGCCACAATGATGGCCTCGGGCCATCCTCAAGTAGTGGTCTGCCACCAGAGTTCGACTTTTTGTGGCCTATCTACTGGGTTTCGACTTCGCTAGCTTTTTTCAAAAGACGAAGCCCTATAGTATCGCACTTATGGTTTTGAACTGATCTCACAAGTGCAATGTGAAATAGATAAACACCAAAGAGTCCAAACTGCAAATCTTTTGAAAATCAATATTTTGAATAATATACCAAAATGGACCTGCTTTTACTAGATTTTTAGAGTCGCCACCCAAATATTTTTTGGGAAATTTATCAAACTCCAAGACCTGGCGTTTTTCTGAATCAAAGATCACTTAAGTATGAAACAATTCAAGAATCAGGTTCAATTAACATCCGATTGAACCCTAACCAAGTTATTATCTTGCATCATTTTTAGTCCCCAATTTTATTACAATTCATTTTATTTCTACCAACCATTCCTAGTAATTTAAGTCCAAAGATGAATTTAAGTCCTCTATCGGAAAGAAGCATCAAAACCAAGAGTTGTTTTAGGCATGAGAGAAGTGTCATGCCATTGGTAATAAACCCCCCAAAGGATTGGAACTATTAAGCATGAGACTCAATCTCAAGCTTAAAATAAGCAAATCAGGTTTGAAATCCAACTTTCAAAGCAGTAAAAGCCAAAGCCAAAAAAAAAGGAGGGAGATTGCAAAGGTACTAAAGGTGAAAACAAGTATGGAAAGCCATAAACAAATGTTATCAACTTAAATAGGTTGGTGGCTGCGCCTAAAACCACCAAACCTATGGTGACTACACTACAAGCATGCAATACAAAGTTCAAATCGCAACAAGCAACTAAAAACAGTCCTAAAACAATGCTAAATTAGTCCTAAAACATGCTAGAATTAAGACAAAATAGTTGGAACAATAAGCTAAAAACATGGAGCATATAGGGCTAATAAGCAAGACACAAGGAGTAGAGGCTAACTCCTCCAATTTTGATTTCAAAACAACATTTTACCACTAAAAATAACTTTGGAAAATCAGTATTTAAAAGCTCAAAAAAGATAGTGTAAATGTGGGAAACACAAGGGTAAAAGCTAGGAGAAGCTAAGGTGAAAGAGAGGTGAACCACCCTCCATTCTTTAAGGCCTTAAACTATAAGTTTCACTTAAAAATTACAGAGATTACACAACCCAAAAAAAAATAAAACAGTAGGAAAAATAGTAAGAAAAAAAAAAAGCAAAACAAAATAAGAAAATCCACTAGTTTTATAATTTTGGAAATGAGCACTCTAACAATTCAACACAAACACACCTCACAAGCTCAAAAAGGCCTGGGTGCACTACCAAAGATGGTAAGGTTTGGTTTAGAGGTATAGGCAAAGGTTCAAGAAATTTGTGCATAGAGAGAGAGAGAGAGAGAATCAATTTGCTCCAAAATTTTTCTAATTTGAAAGCAAGAGGGAAGGTCCTCTATATACAGAAAACCATCACACTTCTAAATATCAATACATACACGGTAAGAAGGTGATGCATCTGCGTTCACCAACCGCACAACCGGGCGTAAAATATTCGCAAAAATACACTTGTGGCCTAAGAAAATACCACTCCTAGGCCGTAGAAGCCACATCAAGGGTTGGGCAAATTAAAAGTTTGGCCGGCAAATTAATAAGAGGGACTCCATAGTTACAAGAGGTTGCAAATTTCTTTGAAAACTCTAGTTTCACCAAAAATAAGACAACAAAGGCCAGAGGGTTCAAGGCTCAAAGTCATGCGGTTTGCCGAGGATTTTGTTAATTTGACAAGTATATACACTCATCATTGGGTGCAAGGCAGACGCCCGTCATATGTGGTAAAAAATGGGGTTTCTAAGCATGTGGCTAGGAGTCAAAATTAAAACTTGTTTGCTAACAACTCATCAAATAATGCACCTCCGCCTTTGATAAGTCAAAGAGTACTACCTATGTGACACAATCACATTTTTTTGGTCAACAGGTTGCTAGCATGCTCATAGGTCGTCACTTTTCCTTAGTTTTTTCAAACCATGCTTTTTAATTTATTATCAGCCACATCATGTCGATATCCATGTCAAACTCAACCTCGTAATAAGTCCCTAATGATCGTAGATTTCACGCTTCTTTTTTTTTAAGAATGGCCTCATAACTAGTTGCCGTCTTTGGAAGACAACTCAAATAGGCCCTAAACATCAAATACCTTCAACTTTTCCTAAGTTCAAAAATCTAAACCATTCGAGCTGCTAGTCTTATAACTTCTATTTTAGGCATGTAAAACATGACATTTGTTTTTCGCTTTCTTAAACTCCGGCTTTATGTAATCGTTTCGGAGACTTTCTCCTTGCCTTTGTTTAAATTTCTTGACAATCCAATTATCGTCATTTCTCTCTAAGCTCGGCCTAAAGAATCGGGCATGAACCGACCATATATTTTTACCGTGTATGAACGTAATTTTCTAGTGTTAATAAACCATGTAAATGCCACTTTTGACATGTAACGAGAAAAGAGTTTTAATTTTAATTATCATCATAGCCAAGTTCTCTCCACACTAACGTGAGCAAACCTGCCTACATGCTCTATGGTCGATTGCCTCTTCTCCTCAGAAATAAAGTAAACTCCAAGAATCCTATAATTTCTCTTGGAATAGGGGTTGTTTCACCCATGGAGGGTAAGGACTCCTAAACATTATCTATCCGCCTTCTCAGTTCGACCATACATTTCATGTATGATGTCTTATTATTTGTCGCCTATTATTAATCTATAGGGTCTATATTGTTGTTGTTGTCCCTCCTTGAATTTCTAGTTAGAAGAAAGGAAAATGGGGACCGTAATTTAGGCCTTTGATGCATCACGTTGGATTCATAATATGGTTGTCAGATGGCATGGTCTCAGAGCACTCGAGACCTTTACTTGATTAATTGGCCTATTTCTTTTGTTCTACTATAGCCTATCATTCTCGCTATGTCTATCAAATGCATATATTTTATACATTTGTGGCCTTGATTGTCTCTAAGTCTCATTTCATATTATTTGGTTAGGATTAAACACTGAGTTTGTGGGGTATTCTCTCAAACACAGATTTATGATCATTTCTCCTATATCTTTCTTGGGGAAAGGTGGAGGTCTATAAAGACACGTTCATTTACATTTTCATGTTGTTGAAGGGCCACTGTATAGTATGAATTGTGCTTCATTTACTCCGAGTCTCATCCCCAACCCTTCTTGATTGGTTACTTGATGTTAGCCTTTCTCAAACAAGGCCAAGAAGTCATCTATCATCACTTGGTTCTCATATGCAAACATAACCTATTGTTTACTAAGTATACAAAAGAGAGGAGTTTCTGGATTGGGTCAGAGGACAACTAGATCGGCCATGATGGTACATTTTGGCCATTTCTTGGCTCTTTCCTATCTCGGCCAATCGAATGGCTATTACCTAGGTTATCATGCACTCTTCAAGTCCACTATCCAACTCTTTCTCCATCTTCAAACTCCTTTTTCTCAATATCATCAAAAACTTCTTGTTGCTTCTTCCTAGCCATCACTCTAAATTAAACAGTCCTATTACGTACAAAATATGTTAGCAAAAATCGTTTGGGTCAAATCGGTCAGAGTTGATTCGACAGAGAAACCACAATTTCCCCACAAACAACAATGCATCAAGTAACTGTGGTTAGTGTTCTATGCCTTGACAGATTCAAGGACTTCTTTAGAGGTTATAATGCTAAGAAACAAGGTGAATAAACTGGAAATTGATTGAAGAACAAGCAAACTTGCCACTTAATTACAAGTTCAATATACAATAATCGACAGAAGAAAATCCTTGGTCAATCGGGAGGCCTAATTATGACATAACTACCTAAGTACAAAAACTATCGCTAACTAGATTATGCTACTTAATTCCACATAGGTTGTAAAATGTTGTTGAAGGTCCTTCTTACTTGAATTTCTAGCCCTTTATAAGGTCAAATTTGCCACTTTCACGGGCCACGTATCATACCAAGCGAGCAAGTTACCTCCACTTCCCGCATAACTCCGCCTTCATGATTCCATAATCGCTAGTAACCGTCACATAATATCCTTCTTCCTTCTTGCAAACAAGCCACATACCGCATCATTTGTAATATGCCTAATTTCATGGCTTGACACTGTGGCCATGTTTGGCCACATCTCATCAAGAGACCATCGATAAATCGATAAGAGAAATCAGGATCAGAATATCTTCGCTTTTGACTGCTTGTTTTGTCACCTTTTTTCTACATTCTAGGACTCACATTCCGCTATAAACTCGTGGTCTTCACCCCTAGCATCCAACGGATTAACTCTCTGTATTTGTTATGCTTTTTTCGACAAAGAAGACAAATTTTAGTCCCAACAACTATATATTATTTAAGAATTAAATATTAGTTTAATATAATTTAATAAAATTAGAAGATAAATAAATAATAGAGTAATATTTAATTCTGTCAGTGTTTTTATTTTTATTTTTATTTTTGATAAGCAATAAAAAAATTAAAAATACCTATTCATTATTTATTCTAACAATTATATTTTAATATACAAAATTATAAAATAGTTTGTAGAGAAAATTGCATTGTCTAACTGGGCATATTATTTAGAAATATTATGGTGAGAAATATATATGAGTTGTTTTGAAAGACATTTTATTTCTAGTTTTGCCATTTTTTAACCTATCGCCCAAATCTTTTCTTATATATTTACTTTTTAAAACCTATTCTTATCAAAATTATTAATCGCACTAAGTGAAATTAACACCTATCTGCTAATTTTATATATATATATAATTCCATTTTAAAAATCTATTTGTTGAAATATGCTGTCTTGATTTTTTTATTCATTCAAATTATTTTAATATTTTAATCTATCATTGAGTTTGCGCTACGTTTCATTCAAGAAGTCCTTTTTTATCTATTCAACTATTTGAACCCATCTCAACCTATGCGCGTTTCAATTTTTGGAAATCGTGATCCGAGCCTTTTTTTTTCGGCCCAAATTTTATCTCGAAACAACACAAGCATACAACAAATTCACAATCAATTTCTATTTGTTGGAAACCACTACGAAAAGCAACTCATCTTACATATAAATCTAGGAAACATACTATAAAAAAACAAAATGTATCTATAGAGGCCTAACTCCATATGTATAGATCCTCAGATTCATCTCATCTTCTCAATCTCAAAAAAATAAAATATAAAAAAATAAAACTAAAACCCCACTTTATAGATTCTACAATCACTTTAAGGAGTTATTTGGAATGATATAAATAAGTGTACTTTTTTATTTTTTACAAAAAGATATATAAAAAACAATAGAGAGAAGATGTAACCCAAAAAATGATAGGTATACTATAAATCATGCTAAAACAACTCTCTAAAAAATAAATATACAATCACTTTAAAGCCCCACCACCATAGATTTTACCTTGAAAAAACGGGGTTCAAAGCTCTAGCAATGCCATTCATGGCACCCTAACTCTTTGAACTGTAACCAACAACCCAAGTAATCCTTGTCTGTACAGACGACGACCGCGACGGACTCAATGACGAAGGATACAACAATGGTCTAGTTTCCCACAACGGAGCCTCGTTCTGCTTTCTCTCGAGTGCTTCGATACCTAGACGACTATGTATTTTCTCAAATTTCTGATCATCGTCCTCACTTTCATGCCATTGATATGAAGAGGATCTCAACCGCGACATAGATCTGGTGCACATGTGTGTAAAGTGGTCCAGAGTTTTTTACAAAGTGGTTTTCTCCTTAAAGAAATCAATCAAACAAATCTGGTTTTAATTCCAAAGGTTAGTAATCCGAGGAAATTATCTCAATTCCGTCCTATTAGCCTGTGCAACTTTATCCTAAAGGTTATGACCAAAAAATTTTCAAGTATCATGTCCATCTCTTAGAAAAATGATTTTTTCAAACAAAGGTTTATACAAAAATAAAATAACACACAGTTAGAATGACATGTTAACGATATTGTTGAAATTACGAGGATGATGGTTGGTATTTTTGTTGAAAATGATGAAACCACATGAAGTCACAAATATGAAAATTTTGTACAAAAATTATACTATTTATAGATCATTACTTACTAAAAGAAGTTGCTGCTGCAGGCACAGAAAAATGGAAAAGAACATAGTTTGGCAAACAACAATGATTGAGACCCTTTTTTTTGAACGCCTTCACTATCTCTTTTAGATCTCCACTATTAATGGTGTGGGCCCACATATACATGAGTGGGTCCCATACATATATCAATGGTGGAGATCTAAAAAGAGATAATGATTTCAAAAATAGGGTCTTAAATATTTTCATTTGGCAAAATATAAAGTGTAGAGGGAACCAAGAATTCTGACCATTTAAAACTTACAACTTTAACACTATGTTTGATGGTTGATTTAGTGAAAAATGATGAAGAAAGGTAAGAAATAGAACTTTCTTACTAAACCTATTTTACTTGGTAAGATTTAATGAGAAATAAATTAATTAGTTATCAAATATTTATAACACTAATATTAACTTTTAAAATATAAAGAATAAAAAAAAAAATCACTCATATCTTTTTTTTCACATGATTTGCTTTCTTACTCATCCAAGTATGATAATGAGAAAATATAATTATTTCTTTTCTTTGCCAATCCAAACACTGCATAGAACAAAAGGAAGGACATTTAACAAAATAATTAAAGAAAAGCAAAATAAAAACATATATACGCCGTTGCCGGGGATCGAACCCGGGTCACCCGCGTGACAGGCGGGAATACTTACCACTATACTACAACGACTTCTTGTTTCTGACTCGTAAATATAATAAGTTATTGTCATTCTTAATTTCTGACATTAAGTTTATGGTTGCATTAGTGGTGATGTTTCTAATGGTGGAGGTTGTGAAATGTCGTAATAGTGTGGCTGTATGTTAGTTTTAATCTTTTAAAAATAAAAAAAAATAAAAAATTTTAATATTTTTTTGTCTAAATAAATTTTCCGTGTAAAAATGCTAAAAAATATTTTTCCAAACACTAGAATTCCAAATAAAAAGAACTTTACATTAAAATGTTTTATCATTCAATTATTTGGTCAACTTCCTCTCAAGGGATAGTATCATCGGTTTTTGGGTTTTGGGAATTTATTTTTTTATTTTTTATTTTTTTGTGTATTTTAAAAAATTGAAAAGAATAAAAAAAAATGAGAAGCATTCATAATTTTCATATTATTTTCATTGTGGTGTAAAACAATTTTTTTTTGAAATTTGAAGAAGTAATTTACCAAATAAACTTTATGTATCAGCATTTTCAAGAACAGAAAACAAAATCAAACACAGCCTTTTCATCTATGTTTGGGTTATTCAGGATTGGATTAGATTCATTAGATATCTAAAAACCACAAAAGATGAGTAAAATAAAACAGAATCCGAAAATCGTGGATCGAACTCTATATATGTGTAAATATATATCTCTGGGAAAACAATTTGGTGTCTCATTAAAGTCTCAATGCAATCTAGAAAAAAATTGTCTTTGCTGTGAATCGCTCGGAACAAACACGGGAAGCTGGCCGCCCCTCTGTGATCGACCCTGCTGGTGATAACTTGACGTGGGACCTCTCTCCGGAGCACTAGGCATTGAACTGCTGCTATTTCTTGGCCCTCTGTTCAATTGTTCATTCACAAGGGGCCCACCAAAGAATATAGATTGGCCCGCGTCTGAAAGCTCTGTTCCCGAAGCATGAGAAGAACTGACAGTTCTGGTGGCTGCAGAGACAAACCGCCCAGCATCCTGATCCCAAAAAACCGAAGACCTTGAGTTCTCTGCAGTGCATGAGTTGTTTTTCCTCACCGGTATCCATGATAAATTATCATTTCCACCGCTTGGTTTTGCGGAATGAGGAGATTGATTAGCTGATGACTGATATATGGGGTTGAGGTCATCTCTATTCGAAGTCCGCTGATCCAAGGGAGACGGTGTGCGAGTGTTGGTCAGGTAAGGACTACTTAGGTTACTACGGTCGTGACCGCAACTCTCAAGATCTTCGTGGCTAGCACGAGATATTCTTGGTGTCCCTGCTCTAGCATTTCCGTCATTAAATCCTTGATTGGTACTGATAGGACTGCTTTTGCTGCTGACATAGCTGCTTGATAAGTGATCGCCATCGTAAGGATGGTGTCGAGAACTTACTGGACGTATACGGAGGATGAAGCCCTGGCCTTAGCACCTGCTTTAATTGCTTCTTTGGAATCCAATTTTGCGAGCTTCCACGCACTAATTTTGACTGGACGCTGGGGTACTTTCCCCTTGTCGGATGGCTGTGCTGCATCTGGATCCACCGTAGATCGTAGATGTCCTGGCTCCAAATGATGGATAATTTCATCCTGCTTATGAGATACCAAAGATGAATGAACATTAAGCCCAAACTCTTGAAGAACTCAACGTACCATAAAATGAAACAGAAGATGCATGCTGCAAGAATGATGAAGCATCCAAGTCCAGTAACTTTTAAAGTAATTATAGACTTGTAGTCATAAAAAAGACTGGATTCTGAGACAAAAAATATGATCCAATTACAATTATCAACAACTCAACAACTCTAATAAAATACGACAATTTCTAAGAAAATATCTCTTCTGTGACATAATATTTTACATAGAAGGGTAGTTGTTGCAACTGCAAATTCAAATACACAAATTTTTTTTTGCATCAACATTTCATTGGTGCTTTGAATGGACATCTGAACTTTCTTCATGCTATTAAGTTGTCCAAAACCTTTTTCTCCTAATTCTATGGTTGTAAGTCAATTTGTACATATGAATTACAACCACCACTAGTTGTGTATGTTGTGTAGGAACTGACAAAACAAGGACACTACAAATGCGTACATTTTTGTGTATGAATGAATAGGTATATATGTTTATGCACACGTACACAACTGTGATTATTCCTCCTCCCAGCCACTGTTTGTCAAGGTAAACCTTTATCTTCCATCAATTTTACAAAAATGCTTATACTTGTCAATAAGTTCAGTAAATGAGTTTTTTCTACATAAAAAGAACAGCTGTATGCCATGTCGCAACTTCCAAAATTAAAGTCTTCACATATAGGTGGGTAGGAAAGACACGCAAGTCAAGTGTCCAAAATTGAGCTCTATAATTACGTTATAGACATCTCCACATTTGTCAACCATGTTCTAGAGGTGGATGACAAGTGATAAAGTCTGACATCTGCACCATTTGCAATGCTCTCCCTTATGTAGTATTTGATTTACTGGAATAGAATGGAATAGTGATTCCTTAGCCTCTCTATTGAATGACTATAGCCTTAGAATGGTGAATAATGATTCCAATTGTAATACATTTTTTCAGTGAACCAAACATGAGAATAGACATTATGATGGAATGGAAATGCCTATGCTTCTTAGACAACATAAAAGACTTCAGAATGGGCAACAGTACCTGGTGGTCCATAAAGATTCTTGGAGGCGTACACCAAGCACCTTTATATTGCAGGCCCAACCCGACAGAGCTTCTTCCACTAATTGCAGTCACAGCCGAACTTGTTGGTGAAGAAGGCAAACTAAGCTGATCTCCTCCATCTACAGATGGTCCAGGAGGTTCGCTCTGTGCCCTCATGGCAACAACATACTCGTATGTTGTGATACCCTGCAGTAAAAAATTATAAATTTGCTCCCACACAAACAAATGAGCAAATTGAGAACAAATGAACAAACCTTCCGTATCAGAATCATGTGGAAAAAAAACAGTTCTCCGAGAGGCACCATAGCAAGAAAAGAAACAGCTGTACATAGGGCCTGAAACAAAAGAACCACAAAGAATGAAGTTGATTTCATGAAAGGAATCCCTGTAGCACAAAATAGAGCCATAATAAATAGGATCCTTCACTCAGAATAATCGATGTGAAGAAAAATATACAACAAATAAATTCCCAAGATCTCAATGACTATACAAATTTGAAGTAGCAAAACATATTTTAAAAACAGTTGCTTATAAATTTACGTGCAACTAAAAGTCACTCGTCAACTACTTTTACAGCAGATAACAGTATATATAGCATGTGGATGGAGCCATGAGCAGTTTTATGAGTTCAAAATAAGACAAAACACCCATTTACATTCTTTTAAAGTTAAATTCGCTAAGGATATAGCGACAACAATCAATGAATACATCAATGAATTCTTTTAAAGTTAAATTCGCTAAGGATATAGTCACTCTTCAAAAACTTTTGGCCACTCTTCTTAGCATCAATGAATACAAAAAGTCTGATTTTATTTAGTTGAGCAACCAAAAAGCTACTGATAAATGGTTGCATCTGATCAGGTATCAGATGATTACAGAGAAACACCCCGGAAATCCCATACCTATGGTGCTTCAGCACACTAATGGTCAATCATTATGACTTTATAACAATTTACCAACGCAGTAAGGGGATCCACTCTCCTAAGTCTAATAACAGAAAATAAAATAATTACTGAATGTACAGATGCAGAGAGAAGAGATATCTGCAAGCAAAAGGAAGAAGGTATACCACAACGGAAGCGAAGGGGGAGGGAGAATCCATCTCCAAGCCTCACAGTTATCTGATTTTCGTAGTAGCCTAGCCTTCGATCAACAAAGCATCGGACAAAGACAGCAATGCCAACCCCACATTCAAAAACAAGCTGATGCACATATGTACACGCAGACACATCCATAAAAAAACAAGTTTAGTCGTGACTAAATGAAAAGGAATACAGAAAATGAAGGCTAATCAGAAGGAAATGAAAAAAAATTAATTCAAGCAAGCATCTCAAACTTACCCAGACAAGGCTCATGCCCATAAGGCAAACAAATGTGATATAATTTTTCCTCCCCACACAATTATTTAACCACTGCACCACAGATTACCATGGTCAAACAGATATCATAACTTCCCCAAAAATTAGGAAAAGAAAAACCAATAAGAAAAGCAACCTGATTGACTTTGCTGAAATAAACT
This sequence comes from Camellia lanceoleosa, assembly GCA_025200525.1. Taxonomy (NCBI): domain Eukaryota; kingdom Viridiplantae; phylum Streptophyta; class Magnoliopsida; order Ericales; family Theaceae; genus Camellia; species Camellia lanceoleosa. Next base: position 2,605 of record JANUSC010000761.1, on the reverse strand, counting down.
ACCATTATAAACAGAACATCAGGACATACTGTATAGGGAAAATAATGGTAGTTACTTATTACATCAGGACATACTGTACAGGGGAAAAAATGTCCTATTACATTCACATGACAACCGTCAGGACCTGCACATTCCTTCAAGGACCAATCACAGTTCTTTTCTAAACATGATTGACCATATAATTGTAAACATTAAGACAAGAAGGGTCTTCACCTCATGAAAATTACAATTATTAAAATATTAAACTTACACGACAATGATGATCAAATCCATCAACACATTTATCGCAGCTTCTGCAATGTTTGCTGAATTTGCGTACCTGCAAAAGAGCAAAAACAATCAAGGTAAGGCCAACGAATTTCAGTTTCTAGTGAAGCTTATATGAGATATGACGCAGGCAAACAGTCCCAAAGCTTGAATAACATATCCACATTTTTTTCTTTATTATTTCCTTTGCTGCCTGAGGACGAGAATTCTACTACATAATTAAACAGAAATAACACAATAACTGGTTTAATCTGTTCTGAAATAGGTTTAATGTTTCGTCTCTCTCTCTCTCTTCCTTCTGTTGGGGTGCAGGGAATCTAATGGTAGATCAGAAAGATATTTCATCAATGATGACAAGTGAAAACTTTAATTGACATTGCTAAGGCATGAGGATAGGCCTTCCACCATCCTAAATTGGAAGCCACAAAACTTCCAACTGCACACAAGCATTAATCATACAGAATTGTTGAAACTCCCAAGAGAGAGAGAGAGCTACATTTTAAGATAACTTCCAAATGTGAAGAGGATAGAACAAGAAACTAACTCAATATCACTCCAAGACATGGATCGAAAGATTTTGGTCCTCCAGATTCGGATTCTCTGCTTTTTATCACCATGAAAAAGTCACCCTTTAAAAGGAGACAGTGCATATTGGGGTATTGTTCTGTACTGGGGAGAATCAATCAATACTCCCAAATAAATCACCCTTTACACACTGCCATGAGCCAATACTCTCAATAAATACCATTTACACAATAATGAATTGCCCTAACCTGTGCGTGTGAGATTGTGATTGAGATGAAATGGGTGCCAGTCTAATGAAAAGGGTTGCCAGTCTAATTATCCTAGATAGTGAAAACCCCTTGCTATATGAAATTCTTCAATAATTATTATTTTTTTAAACCTTTGAAAACAACATAAAATTCAATAATATCTTACAACACATGTTTCAGGTGCCACAACGAGAATTAAAAATCATTACAAAGTACAAACATTCGCATTGTCATAAATGAGTTTAGAACATGCTTATTAATGAGTTTTTTGACATTTTCCAGTGCTTGAAAAAAACTCAAGAGTGTGGTTTCTGATTCCCCTTAGACATTGGCTGATAGTCCTGATAGTCGTTATACGAGTTGATACTGCAATTTAAAACCATGCTTCAAGATGTCTCAAAGCCATTGGCCGATACTCCTAATAGTCATCACCCAATTGAGTTCCTCAGAAATCTAGTCGAACATCCCTTTACTTAATTCTTTGCACAAGAGAATAAAATTTGACAGTTGATAAGATCTCAAACAACATTGCATATCAACAAATTGTACGACATAGAAACCAATCACCTTACATGAATTAAAATCCTTTACCTCAGCATGGCACAATGTGCAGAATAAACCCTCTTCTGCAGATTGTTGTTGCAGAAGATGTTCATCTTTGCGGCAATCTTCCTGAACAAGAAAACCGCAAAAGATTCCTCCAACTTTTGAACAACAACTTGAACCATTCTTATAAGGTTTTCCTCCATCATTCGGTCCTACCTTGACAGATTCCTCAACAGAACATGCATTCCCTGCTCACATACCAACAATTATATATGAAAAATGTGGAGAACAGAATAACAAGGTAGTTTTAATAATAAAAGAAAAACATATAAATTTATAGAAATAGTATCATATTGCGTTTTTTATTATTTTTTAATTATATATAACTTATAATAAATATATAAAATTATATATTTCATGTGTGTCCTCCATGTGTCGTGTCCTGCATTTTTTTAAAATTGGCATGCTAGTGCAGTGTTGTGTCACGTGTCCGTGTCAACGCTTCTTAGACCACTGAGCTCTTTTGTTTTGGGATGGTCCAATAGGAACATGAAGAGGTGTTACAATCATCCAACTATGTCAGTAAGTGATTGAATCCCCTTGGAGGCATCATCAGATGGTGAATTTACACCCCTCTGAATATTACATGAGTATCTGTATTTCTATTAGAACATGAGAGTATCTGTTTATCGAACAGAATTATATTTACAGGCATAGCACTAACCAGGTAAATCTGTGTCATTGTGTGATCTATAGGCTGATGTCTTGTCAGCTTCAATCAGAATTCCAGGATCAGCAGGATCAATACCCGTGCATCTAACATAGAGTATAAATACACCAATTGCCTGAAAATAAAAATGCAGACAATGAGATAGCAATAAATAAAATGTGCAACAAGTTATCACAAAAAGAAATAAAATGTTAGGCCCATATTGTGCTTACCAAGAACGAATAGACACCAATGGCCACGATTCATAAATATCCTTTCCAAGAAAGGAGCAAAAAATGCATAAAATGCA
>JANUSC010000760.1:0-48336 GCA_025200525.1 Camellia lanceoleosa | reverse complement strand
ACCCCAAATCTCAGATGGCTAACCCTAACTGAGCTTAAAGCAACTGTACACTTAAGTAGGTAAAATTTTCTCAATTTGTGGAAAATCATCATAACATAACAACATTCAAGTCATCATAATTCATTTTCCTTTCACCTGTTCAATTATCTCAGCAACCAAAGAGAAAGAACATGACTTTGTAGCTAACAAGAAAATGTGGTGATCAAGATGTGAAGAAAAGACAATGAGACAGAGAGGAAAAAAAAAAACTACCTGCCAAGGTCGCCAAGGAAGCAACGGTCCGCTTGGTCCTGATTTTTGAGAAATATATGAAGAAAAGCTGAGTGAATTCCATGGACAAAAACGAAGTTGGCGGGGCAATCAACCGGATGTGGGTCGATCAGCCGGATATCTGGGTGGACGACCAGTAAGTTTTGTCCATATCACTAGTCTGGGACATCTGGGTAGACGATTACTGCCAGAAAAAGTTATTGTAGCAAATATTAGTTTAAAGTGATAAAAGAAGGATGGGGTGATATCATTAGGCTCCAATCCCTTAAAATAGGTAAGAAAATAATATAAGGAGTATATTATGGCGCACTAAGTTTTTGTATAGAAAAGTAGGAATTAATTGGTTACGTTCCTAATATCTTATCTAATTTTTTGGTTTATTTACTATTTTAAAAAAAAAGATAAAAATTAGTGTTTGGTTGTAATTTTTAGTTATATCTTATTTGAATTTTTTTAATTTATTTGGAAAAAAATACTTTTCTTAAACTACAATTTTCAGGCTCCGTTTGGTTTAGAGTTTTTTTTTTTTTTTTAAATTGAGTTTTGCGTTATATTTTGAAAGATAAGCGTTTGAAAATAGTTTTGAAAATTAAAAACATATTTGGTTATGAGTTTTGAAAATAATTTTGGAATGATTTGTAATTTATTTTTTATTTTTATTTTAAATTGAATAGATGGAGTGTGAAAGATAGAGTTAGTTAATTGATGTGTAGAATGTAAAAGGGTGAGAGAGAGAAGAGGAGAAAAATGCCAATTGATACGATTTAAAAAAAAAAAATTAAGGATAGAGGAGAGAAAAATAATTGTAAAAACAATTTTAAAAATGGTAAACCAAGCATATTTTTGATTTTTATTCAAAAATTAATTTAAAATTAAACCAAACACTATCTTAATTTTTTAAACTTATTTACATCTTAAATATGTATGGATGAAAGGGTTATATTTTTTATTCCTAAGTATATTTTGAGAATATTCTGGATATTTGCACAATACAAAAAATATATATATTGAACATTTAATCATATAAAGTTTATTTTTATAAATTATTAATAAATGTACTTTTTAGAGATATAAATATTTTTTGTAAAAAATATTAATTTTAAACAAAAATTTGAATAGTATTTTTATCACTAAATATTTAATTTAGTCATTAAAATTATAAACATTTTAATAATTAAAATATTTTAAGTGGAAGTTGGTGGTGAGACCGTAGCAGTGGGTAGCAGAGCCGGCGCCGCTGGCTAAAGTGTTAAAAAAAAGTCTGTTGTTTTTTTGTAGAAAAATCTTAGGATTTTTTTTTTTTATACGTGCAATTTTTGGATCTCGATACAGTTAAATGTATATGCTCGGGACTCGTTCGTATATATGTGGGTCATCACCAGGTGTGGTTTGAGATCGCATCATGAGAATCTTCAAAAGAATCTCAATCGTTATTTTTTTGTTTTTTATAGCTATTCTACTAGTTTTAAAATAAAAATAAAAATAGTTAGAACCCAAATAATTTGGTGAAATTCATTTGGGACTGATTATGGAACATTCACCTTTGTCAGAGTTTGTTTTGTTTATTTTGTTTGCATAAGGTGCATGTTCAGTGGATCTTGTTTTGTGGATCTGGATTAACCGTTTCAAATGTGATTTCATTGAAATATGTCTAATAATAAAGTGTAGATTTTTAAAATTTAATTTATAAAAGGTACAAAATGATCCAAAATAATTATAAGGATAAAATTGTTCATAAAATACCTTAAAAATATGATAATTAATAATTTGAGTGGGATCAAATGTCTAAAATAATAAAGTTTATTAGAATATGTAAGACTATGTTATATACTAATTAAGATATAAATACTTCAAAAGAAAGGATTTCTTTAGCATAAATTCCTTTATGTAATTATAAATTTATCTTAAAATTCCAAAATAATTTAAAATAAATGCTATCTTAATTCTTATATTTATTAGTTAAATAATTTTTTAATATATTTATAAAAATAATTATGATGTCATAGTTTGCTTCGGGTTTCGACTCTAACGGTTGGATCGATGGACTTATCTTATCCGACGAAAGTTTTTCGATTCACTCACCAATCCAATTTAGTAAAAAGATTGGTATAATTAATGATTCGATATATATATATATATATATTTACATGTGAAGGTAAGAATTATAATTTTCAATTTTAGTTGAGAAGTATAAATCTTTCCAATCTTAACATTTTTTTTAATTCTAAAAAATGGAGCGGTAAGGATAGGCTATCTACATCCGTCAAAAAAGAAATACATTGTCTTTTAATATCTATAGACATCTATCAAAACCAATACCACACCTACTACCTCAAAGCCGAAGCTAAGATTCAACATACTTTGAGTATTAAGCAGTATAACTCAGTAATCTGCTATGAAAGAGAGACTTAAATTCAAGTATTAAGGGAGGTGGACAAACTCCTTACCCATAATCAACGCATCATTGGTTAACATATTACTATTAGATGTGCAGATGTAAATTATAGTTTGAATTTGAGTTTTAATAATACATTAATTAAAGTGGTGTTTGAAGTATGAATTTCTGTAAGAATTTTAAAAAAGAAAAGAAATAAAAAAAATGTAAAATATAAATGAAGTATATATCTTTTGTAAAAAATTTACTCAAATTTTGGATTCCAAATCAGTAGATAAAAGGGCTAAAATGTATTTAAAAAAATTTAGCAGTAAGTTTTTAAAAAACACATATTAAACTCGTTTAAAATGTAAGTTAACTTTTGAACTATTTTAATTTAGATTAAAAAGTTTCAATTAAAATTAATTTTTTAATTTTTATAATAAATAATAATTATAAATTAAATACGACATTTTATTATATTTAACTGAAATAACTTATTCAATTTTAGCCTTCCATTTATCCCAAACGGAATCATTGTCATTGTCAACCAAACAGCCAATCAACGGGTAACGCTTGCAGAGTCCCAGCGGACAAAGCCGAAAAACCCAACCAACAGATAGTGAAGACAGAGAGTGGATATGGCCGGAAGGAACCACCTTCAACCAAATGCATTGAAACTCCGAGAAGTGCCCTTAACAAGGCCACACCATCTCCCCGGAGGACACCCTCCCCTAATCGATGACCCTCGCCTCCTCCCTCCTCCTCCCCTGCCGTCCCCCCCCCCCCCGCCCTTCTTTGACAACACATTGCCGCCCGCCACCGTCAGATCAATCCCTCCTCCTCCACAATCAACGTCTCTCCGCCTTCCACGTGGCCCTCAAGCAGGAGCTCGCCGTCTCCCAGCAGGAGCTCCGCCACCTCTCCGCCGCCGCCTCCGACGTTGCTGCCGAGAGAGACGCTCAGATTCGCGATGTCTATGAGCGATCGCTGAAGATTGAAGCTGAGGTCCGCTCCATCGATTCTCTCTCCGCCGACCTCGCTCAGGTCAGGGCCGATATTCCTAAACTGACCTCTGATCGGCAAGAGCTTGCTGCGAAGCTGAAGGCGATCGACAGTGACCTTGTGAGGGCTCGATCGGATTTGCAGCAATTGCCTTCGATCAAAGCTGAGATTGAGAGCATGCACCAAGAAGTCCAACGAGGAAGGTCATATACAATTCATCATCAATCTCCCTCTTTATGTGTAGATTGATATATGTTTGCTATTTTTTAGTCTAATTGTCATGTGGATTGGACCGGATTGCTTGACTTTTCTCTGAAAATTGAGTGCTTCTATTTAATTGTTGCGTGCTGTGGGTAAAATGTGATGTGTTAGAAATTTATCTTTTTAGTTTTTTGAAAAGTTTGATGAATGAGGAAAAGGTCTAGCAGTTTTTGAACGAGGGGAATCGATTAGCGGTTTTGGGCGGTTTGGTGAATGAGAAAATTTGTTTAGCGGTTATTGACTGTGGTAATAACTATGGGAAGTGGAGAGAATTTCTTAAAATAGTAAAAGTGCGACAACGTTCACAGCAAATAAGGTGTATGCTTTATGTTTATCTACGAGCATGTAGTCATTGGCGAAACATAGGGAGTTCACTTTATCAGATAGCAATAGATATGTACTAATAATATATCACTTCATGAAACCCTAACGATACTCAGAATGGAACCATTGAAACATGGTGTTCAATTTTTGTATTGGCATTTACATTTTGTTGTTATTTTGGAATGATTACATCCTTTGAAATCCTTATTCTATTCATTATTTAATGCATTGCTTTTCTTATTGTTTTGGAATGATTTGTATCTTATAGTTCAATGTCTCATCATAATTAGTGGTGTATTAATATGTTATATGTATGACATAATTGGTGGGACTTAAGGTTTGGTTATGTATGACATAATTGGTGTTTTACGTATATATTCCTCTGGTACTTTTAGTGGGTTTTTTTTTGGTGATTTATTTGAGTAGTGTCATTGGCTTAATTGTGTCCTTCTTCTGCTTATGAATTTCAACAGGGCTGCCATTGAATATGAAAAAAGGCACACGCTAGTAATTCGAACAAGGTCAGGCAATGGAGAAAAACATGTTCTCCATGGTTCGAGAAATTGAGAAACTACATGCGAGCTTGCTAATGCAGATAAGAGAGCAAAACAGCGGCTGCCGCTGCTTCAGCGGCAACTTCAAGTAATTTATTGTTTGTTGTTTTCTAATTATGCTTGTTTTGGTGCAAAATATTTAACATGAGCTGAATTTGAATGTTTTAGCCCATCAAATGGTAAACTGTGGGAATTGTTCATATGCAGGTCCTGGATATGGTGCAGTCTATGGAAACCCTGGAATGGGTTATGGGGAAGATCATATCCGGATCCTTATGTGTATAAGGTATGTGTTGATGTTTTTCTTTTTCTTGTTTCTTTCTTTCTTTTCTGATAAAAATGCTAAGGTGGATGTGTGGTAAAACTAGAAAAGACAGATTAGTAATGAGTATATTTGAGAATGGATTGAAGTAGTACTGATGAAGATAAGTTGAGAGAGAATAGATTGAGATAGTTTGGTCATATACAACGGAGACCAACAAAGGCAATAGTAAAGAGATGCGATATAATGACGGTAGATGGTAGTGTTAGGGGAAGGGGTAGACCTAGATTAACGTGGATCAGTATAGTAAATAGAGATATGAATCTCCTTAATTTGACTAATAAAATGGTATTGGATAGAGTCAAGTGGAGAAGAAGAATTCATGCAGCCGACACCATTTGATGCACTTAAGACTTGGTTTGGTTTGGTTTGTTTCTTCTTATGTTCCTGTATATGGTGCTTATTCTAAATTGTTCTGTTTGGTTGATGTAGAAAAGAAATTTTAAAAAATTATTTTGCTTGCAATTGGTATTTACAGTGGACTAAGTTTAGGGAAAGCTTGTATGTTTAGTATTTAATATAGAAAAAAGTACTGCAGCCTTTGGGTTTTATTGAAGGAAAGGGATGGATTTTGGTTTGGATTTTGAAGTTTAAGTTGCTAGACTTTTAGAAAATAAGTTACTGTACTGATAACTGAAAGTAGCAAGGGATTATAGTGTTTTGGGTGAGATAAGACTAAACAATTGGGAAAGGTTGCAGTTGATTAGGGCTTGGTAGGCTAGTTAAGGTTCTGTTTTTGTGTTGTGAACAATATGTCATTAACAGTAACTTTAGTGTATTTTTGGAGGTTTTGAGTATGCTAGGACTAGATCTTTGATGAAGGGAGGGGTTAGGGTTAAAGTATTGGCTAGTATTGGCTTTTAAAGCCTGATTGCATGTTAAGAAGTGTAGTATATGAATGAAGTAGAAGAAGAAGAAAAAGAGGAAGAAGAGAATGTAGGACTTACTCTAGTGAATGGCCTTACCCAGTGAGGTTTAGGTACATTACACATCAACTCTACTAAATGGAAAGGAGAAATAGATGTTTGTAGCCAGCTATTAATTTCTGACCCCTATTTGCGCTAAGACTTGAAAAGTAAGAAACTTTGATTAACTATTAAGACAAGACTGTTATGGATCTTGTAGGCCTCGTGGACCAATACTGAGGTCTATCTCCATCATGTAGAAGTTTACTGATGTATCTTTAACTCATCAAACCTTACATTGTAATGAAATTGTCCTAGCAGCATTAGCACCTAATGTGACCATCATGGATGCTTTCAATGTGGGGACCATAGACTTTCTTTGGGTTTTCAAAGTGGATATCTTATCACCCAAACCATGGCTACCAGCATCATAATTTCTACCTGTAGTTGAGCAAGTTGCATGAGCAAGTCTTATAGTGTTCAAAATGGAATCACACTCCAAAAAGTGGCAACACAAGTACTAGTTACTGATTTTGTGACTATTAATTTTTCAGAACATTTTTTCCACATGGATAATTTTTTCAAATTTTATTGTCCACCTTTCCAGCAGGAATTATGTGTAGTGCTTCTCATTTTGGGAGTTCTGTTGCAGGAAAAATAGCTCCTTATACTCCAACTAGGGCTTGTTTTGGGACTTTATAAGGCCTTTGTATCATCAAAGCCAATTGAAGTGAAAGTCTCATGTATTTTCTTTGTTAGTCTTTTGATTTATTATTATTATTTATGTATTTGTCTTCAATTTTCCACTTAATAGAAAGTTTGAATCCTTTGATAGAAAACCGGAATTAGGGATCTGTGGTTGCAATGAAATGTTAAATTGTAAAAATAGTTGAAAAGTTTTGCTGGAGCAATGAGACAGAGATGTTAGGCTTTTGTTGGAGATTATTGGGTGATTTGCATGCACCTTGAAGATGGATGTGAGAAAGTTAGGGTGTAAGCAATTGTATTTCATTTATGCATGTTAATTGTTTTAAGGTTGATACATATACAAGGTTCTATATTGAGTTGATGTTTGCATTGTTCCATAATTTCATACCTAAACTTGTCCCTTGTCGTGTCTCTTGGGGCCTCTCTACCTAACACCAATTGGTTTTAGGTTGGATGCCTCAATAACAGAGTCTTGTCCTACATCGTCTCTTTAAGCCATCCAAAGTTAATAGAAATTTGGTCAAGTGTTTGATCTTTAAGTCGAAATTATCTGTTAATTAGCATGTATCATTGTATAAAATATTTAAGTTTTTCATGTTCAAATTTCAATTTGGTAATTAATTGAACAACTTTTTTCTTCAGTAAGTAATCAAATTTTAGTACCTACAAATAATATACATTGAAGCACAAACAACATCAGCAAAAATACCTAGCACTAGGTAAAAACTCTCTAATAACCCTAGAGAGGCTAGTCATGGTACCAACATGGCAACCTCTCACATCCCCGGAGGCTAGTTCCATCAAATGAACCCTGCAATCAATGTTAGGGATGGGTCTTTGAACTCCTGCCTTGTTTGCTAGTTTGCACGTTCGATGGCTTGCTTGACAGTTTTAGACAAAGTCTTCTTTGACTTGTAACAAAAAAAAAAAAAAAAAAGATAAGCTTCTTTGGGTTGCACAACCTAGAGGAAATTTTTTGAAAAAAATGTCCCTCCTAGTGATAAAAAGGTGTGGCTAGCAATGAAGAAAGCTTGGAGATGATGGAAGCAAAGAATAGTGGAGGCTTGATCACTTCCACAGAAGTCAAAAAGGGAGAAAATAAGATGGAAAGTTAAAAAATAATAGTATTCGTTTTAGTACCTCATGAGAAGAAAAAAAAAGAAGGGAAATTAGAAGAGAAACTTTTGAATCTTGAAATTTCTAGAGAAAGGGCAATTAATTAGACAACTCTGCAGATTTGACTAAATTTTGACCTTATGACTAGAATATCTCATGTAATTTTGATCTCATTGTAAACATCTGAGTTGTAGTTGCTTTTCTATCATGTTTGTCTCATTATTCCTTTCATGTGATGCAAAAAGGACCTATATTAAGATTGTAACATGTATAACAAGAACTATTGTGAATGTCCTACTCTGCGACGGTTCGTTTGGATTGGTGTTCCTTTTGCTTGCATATATTAACCGATTCAACTATTCTTTTTATTGGTACATTGGAGGTCGTGGCCTGGGGAGGGAGAGTCTTGCCTATGGCAGACCTGAACCTTTGACCTCCTAGTGAGGTGCAAGAATTCTTCCAACTATGCTAGCTGCAATTGGCTACAATTCAGCTATTCACTAAAATTTTAATTTTGTTTTACATGGCAATGCCTGATTCATAAGTACAAAAGAGCCCTAATTAGAAAATTACCCTTGAAATTGACCCACTCAGTATTGTAGCAGTCAAAATTTCATCACATAAACTATATCCAAATAATTAATGACTAGATTGCAACCCAAGAGGAGACTCCTGATCCTATGAAAGAGAATCTATAAACAAAATTGTAACTCCAAGAAAGTAGAAATGTCTATAAGTAATTCTGATATATGAAAACTCTGAAACTTCTAGAATGATTCAGCTAACCCCAATCAAGAATTAGAATGATTTAAGTAGCCCAGATACCAAATGGTCCTAAAGTGTAAAAGTATCAGAAATTCATAAATTGAAGTCATGATTTTGACAACATTGTGGACAACTTTTTATAGACTAAGGAGGCCTTCAATGACTTGGTCCTCCATGAAGCTCCTTGATTGTTGGCTGTTCTGCGTGGTTGTAGCATGTTACTAGAAGCATGAACATTTATATGGAGTAGCATATCGTGTAGGACACAATATTCTGCAACACTCCTAAAGCGTGTCCAACACTTCCTCAACATGTTTTAATTACAAAATTTCATAATATAAGACACTTTACAAACACTTCAGTGACACTTTTTGAACCTTCCAAACACGATCTATGTGATGAACCTTTATAGGAACAATGTTCTGTATTCTTTGGAATGCAATTTGTGCACTCTAAATATATTTTAAAATATTTACTGCTGGACTACTGATGTGAATGATCAGATACACACCACGTGGGTGCCAATTTCTAGATAGAAATGGCTGTAGCCAATGTTCTACTGCCTGATTCTTGGATTTTGAGGGGCATATAGTGGTCCCTTGTTAGATTCCTATTGATTGAGACTGATGTATATCCTGAAGTGAACTGCATTTTCGCTCCCGGTTTTCTTTTCTGCTTTTGGGATTCCTTTATCATGTCATTATGAACTCTGAGATGCTATTCAATTTAGTTGACTTGCTTGTCCTTGTCCCTGTCGTTGTGGCTTCTTAAAGTTCTCACATACTCCTGAAGCAGATGTGTGTAATAAACAGTTAACATATCATCTGATAATGATAGTACAAGAATCAGTCAGCAAACTCATTAATGTCTCAATTAGTCTGAAATTATTGGTTGAAACTTAGGAAACAGAACTTCTGGTACTGTGCCACACTGATGCTTGACATTTCAAGAAACCAAAATCAGCAGCAATGTCAACAATAATGTGGGGTCTGCTATTCAAGTCTTGCATTGGCATTCAGATATATTAGGACTGTAGATCTGTCAGATTATAGGTGTTTGTGGCTTTTCTCGTTGCCTTGGCCTGTGTTCTTATACATATTCCTCTTGTCATGATTGGTTTTTAGCACTTTCAACTTGAATAATATTTCGAATTCATAGTTGAAAATGGAATCACAGAACAGATATACGTCAGATTAATTTAGGACCATGTACCTCCACAATTTCCCAACAAGTGATAAGGTTTTAGAATAATCAATCTTATTATTTGTCTTTTCTCTAACACAGGCTCAAGGTAGTGCCGATGCTGGTCCTCAATACAGTTCTGCAGCAGGGCCTCACAGCCCTTATGACACAAAGCAGACCCATGTACATAGGTAAGCTCTCATTAGGCATCAGAATAATATAGAATTCAAAAATTATATTTGCTGTGAGGTCCCAAAAGAGCCTTTTAAGTCATTAGCAAGATTCCAAGAAGGCCGTTTTTCTTGAAATGCAAATTTCTGCATCACTATCATTGAATAACCACAGCGTGTGTCCGCATAAGTCAAGACTGAGGTGGTTATGTGGCTTGACATTAGCCAGTTTCTCAGATACAGTTTCCCTCCTTGCTTTTTCCGCGCGAAGGCTCATATATTTGGTTTCTCGATGCAGCCACCAGTATCCAACTTTTTTCATTACAGCCCTAATTTAAGATGGCTTTTCTTCTTCTCATTAGTCGAAATCACGAATGATGAAACTTGTGGTTAATATCACAATTCTGAAGTACTGTTGATTTACATGATTGGAAATTACCAATTTACTTTGATGCATCAATTTTATCAAAAGCAGCTTATGATTTTGTTGCTCTTCATTGCAACTGCACATTGCTTCTTAGGCCTTCATGCTTTTGATTTTGTCTTTATTGATTTTTTTTATTCAATTTTGTTTTTAAAATGTTGGGGGCTTCTAATCTAAAAGCTTTTGTTAGTTTGTAAAAAAGTTGGATCAAATTTGAAAAAATAAAAAATCCAAGCTTATTGAAAACTCTAAGCAAGAAAACCCTGAGCAAATCAGGGGATTAAAAAAAAAAGAGTTTCTTTCATGTTTCAACAAACTGAATGGGATTGTTTTAGCAACTAAAGCTCAAAAATGTATTCATGCACAAAACACACATTTAGGTTGGTTTGGGAACGTTTTATATATATATATATATATACACTAATTTACACGTGCGTGCAAGGCATGTGTTATTATTACAATATGTTTAAGTTTTGTATTTTGATAATTTTTTTAAAATTTTAACTATTATTTTATGAAATTGAATAGAATAAATCATTAGATATATAATAGAATTATATAATATGATATATATCATTTTTTAATTTGTTATATACCCAATGATGTATAATATTTCTTCCGAATTTTTAAAAAAACGAAATTATGGTATGTAACTTTTCTCAATAGATAAATATAAAATTAAAACTACGATAATTCTCTCATTTATAAAAAAAAAATAAATAAATAAATAAAGAACTACTAAGTTAAGTCAATGACCTAATAAAAAAGCAAAAGAAAATATATACATATATAAATAATTAATTTTATTAATACATAAATCATATTCGCATAACAAATGATCAATTTTATTCATAAGTAAATCATTAAATAAATTAATAATTTTTAATGATATGAAAAATATTTTTCAGTTAATCATTTTGTTAATAAATAAATTATTAAGTTAATTAATAATTTTTCATGATATGAGAAATATTTTTTACTAAATTTTTTGATAATTTATTATTACAAAGGAGAACAGATTTTTTTTTCCTTAGGTATTGTGTTAAATTAAAATTTATAACAAGCGATAGTTGTAATTTCTAATATTATAAGATCGATTCATATTTTAAATAAACTTTATTGGTGTATTTGTAATTTATTAAAAATAAAAGATTTATAATTCATAATTGACCAAGAATATTTACATAATTACGAGAAAACATATTTCATAATTGACTAAGAATGTTTGCGAAATTAGGAAAAAACTTGTTGCATAATTGATCAAAATATTTACATAATTACGAAAAAGAAAAAAAAACATTTACTCAATATATAGGCTACTTAAATTATTCAAAATGAAAAGGCAAAATAGGAAGGAAAAAGAAAAAGACAAGCCAGGGCAAAGAAAGAGTTTCTTATATATATGAGTATATGTTTTCTATTTTTATTTATTTATTTTGAACAAAATTTTCAAAACGTATGGAATTTGAAAGTGAAAATATGTTTAGTAACTTCCTTACCCAAAGGGGAAAAAAAAAAAAAGTTGACTGTTGAAAACTAGCTTCCACACCTCAACAGCTTGACCCGTCTCCCCTTTCACTAGCATAAACAACTTCTGGTTTTAAAATTGGCCAGGTTGGTCACCGGTTCTAATCAGACCAGATCGTGCTGTTAGATCTACGTGGCCTCACCAGTCTCAATTAATGATTTAAACTGTTTAATATAAAAAACTTATCAAGTAGTTCATCTTTATAAAAAATTACGTTGATCGAATATCGAGAATAACTTGATCAGTTCACATTTTTACTAACAGTAAATATAACTTATAAAAAATTATTGACAAAAATATGAATTGATCAAGTGTTTATCGATACTTGATCAGCGTAATATTGCAATAATAAAATAGTCAATGAATTCTACCCATTAACGATTCAAATCATAAGATGAGCCTAAATGGGCCAAACTGGACGATCAGTTAGACTTTCCAACTTGAGACAATCCAATCCCGTAAAGTACATATACACTAAACAATATATTTACTTCTATTTTACAAAAATAAATATATAAATGTTTTATGTTGTAAACAAAAATCAATAAAAAAAATTAGTTACATGACCACACACAATCTTAGATCAAATTCTTCCAACCGCGAGGCAGAAGATATCTAATCCACGTTCAATGACTTGGTTTGCAAAATAATAATGTACAATCTCATCCATTGTTTCTTCTTTCTTTTTTCTTTCTCAGTGAATAGAGCATAATGATTTCCGACAGCAATTTGAAATGATCAATAGAAAATCTACACCCAAAAACATAAAAACAAAAAGCAAGCGTGTAAATTCATTCCAAAAAAAAACCTTCCTAGTCATTAGAAGAGGTTTATCTCCCAATTTCAAATTAGACAATTTTAGATGAATTGTGGGTCTAACATTTCCCAAATTATTAGAAACAACAATTGTATGACTTTTAAATTGGTATATTGCAGTCAAAGCACAACTACTTGTCTCTTTACAAGCTCATTTACAGTAATCAATATAGAGTCTTGGGACAACGAGACAAGCTAAATTGCAGTGACAAAATTGAAAACTACCTGTGCAAAACACACATTATAAATAATAACAACCAAATATTCTAAAATAGATTATTAGCATAAGCATACATGAATTTCTTAAATTTAAGAAACATCAGTGCCATTGGTTATGAAATTCAAATTCATTAGAAAAGATTCACAGGAATTCTCGCATTTAAAGGACTATCATCCAAAAACCCTGAACTCTTCAAAAGCTCGGAGACTTCTGATAAAAATAATTAACTTTAACAATCAAAACCTGCAGTTCAGCTCCTCATTCAATACACCGAACACCAGCACTAACATTGACAACACTACAAACATTAAAGGGAACAAATATCTGATGCAAAGTTACCTTACTTGTCCAAGACCCAAAAAAAACAAACAAGTAAACCATTAATGGTAAGAACATACAGAGGGGTTAGGGCGATAATATAGGGCCGAGGCGATAATATAGAGCCGAGGAAGGACAACTAGCTCAAATCAAACCAGGGTACAAATTTTAATTTTACTTGAATTCTAGTGTCCAAGTTCATTATCACACTTTGGTTCCATATGTAACATGCAAGCCAAGCATCATCTGCAGCTCCTTTCCAATCATTTTGCATTGGAACAATAACCGACGAAGTAAATATTATTACGACACATTGACCACCCGGAGGGCATCTTAACCCTATTTGCTGTAAAACTTACCTTCTTCACCATACCCAACCTCAAATAACATACCCAAATAACATATTGTCAACTGTTTACAGTCACACACAACAAACAAATAAAAGTAAAAATCAAATCAAAAATTAAAAAAATACATTAAAGGTATAAGGGCTCTCATGCCTAAATACCAGCATCTTTTTTTCTTTTTTTGAGAATAAAATACCGGCATCTACAACAATGGATTATGCTAACAAAGTACAAACAATAATTTATGTACGCCTTGGACACCCTGCAAGGGTTCATTTAAAAAAAGTTAAAGAACATCCTTACACGCCATCCATAGCCTTCAAAACTGGCCCCACTTGTGAGAGATTAGTGCATAACAGCCATGGCTTTAGCAATCTCCTATTACTTACTCTTGTAATTATTGTGATTCTTTATAATGGGTAAAGCATCTAATGCTTACCTCCTCATCAAAAAAAAATACACCAGTTAAAACAAGATGCTTACCATGTTGGCCATCCAAAAAGTAGAATCAAATTACAATTTTATAGCAAAATGCACCCAAAAGAAAGGCAGTAAAACTTGATTAAATGGGCGCAGCAGAATGCGATGCTTTTGTATGAACATAGACTAGTAAGAAGTTGGTTTGAAATTCACCTTTCCAACCATATGGAAGACTGAGGAGAGAAGGAAAGCGGAAAGAATATTTTAAAATTGCCCTCTTGTGCTCACAAATACTTTCCTCTTTAAGACAAGAAATTTAGGGAGTTAAGAACACAAGTTGGCATAAAACAAATCAGTACAAGGCACAAACACAAAAATAAGCGACCAAGATGTTACTGTTCTTGGCCTATACAAACAACAGGGAAAATGAGAACTATCCCTCTTCTTTAGCTTCCTAACTTTATTGAACAAAACACACACAATAGAGAAGTACAAAACTTCATTTAACATGATAGCTTTTACAATGACTTTGCCCCAATATAGTTCCTCCAACAACCCACGCTTTCCAGGTCTTCAAGTAATCAGTCACAAGATTCTAACTTTTTCCAAGTAGTGAAGGAAAGAGGAGAACAAAAGCATGAGCCACATCAGGCACAATATCTTAGGCCTAGAATTGAAATAGGACTTGCAACAAGAATTATTACTATAAATGCAAACTACCACTCCAAAAAGTTCATAAGTTATACTACATTATCTACTGATGGTGTTGAAGTGAGTGATAAACAGCACATCTACATTTACTCTTTGGCGCCAACATCACATGGAGATGCAAGCATGTAAGCTGACATGCAAGCAAATCCACAAATCGCCTCAGTCCAAACAACTAGCATAGATATGCAATTTAGATGGGGCAATACTCACCTGAAAATTTCAGCCTACCTTAGCAGCAATTTGGAGAATATCCACTAGCCTCTATAAAAACATTCACACAGTTTAAATCAATCCCAAACTAAATATAAAAACCCCCACCATCTAGCATAAGATTAAGAAAGGAGAAAAGGGCATTGCTCAAAGTAAGTGAACAACCTACCTCTTTGTCTCCAGTATGAGAACAATCCTCTTGAACAGAATATAATTAAATCACTTCAAGCACAATTTTTAGTACATAAATTTGCTCCTTTGAACTTCAGTATGGGCGGAAACGGTTTCCACCATGATAATTTCTATCTGGACCAGAACCTCCACTGTCTCTGTAATTGTCTCTCGTCTGTCTCCACCGCCTCCATATCCACCTCTACCTCCGCCCTGTTGTATGAACAGTCATTAAAAAGCATCAAGGAAAATCATGTCTTGTTAATGTCTGTTTTAATAACATTATCCTTCCCCATAGGCTACAATACCATCACATACTGGGGCTGTAAGATGACAGCAAGAACACTCCATTCCTAAGACTACCTCTACTAGAAAGCAAAGGCAACATCATGCCTCTCATCCACAGCAACACGCATACTGAGAACCTTTAAAATGTGTACAATTGCAGTTCAACAAGGGCAGATATACCACAATAAATTACCAACAAGCTTGTGATGGCGGAGACAAATATTCTCCATAATAAATTACACCATCAAAACAAATGCTCTCCATAATACATTACCAGCAGAATTGGATGTAAAATTGTTAGAATCCACTCTTGTACATTCTCTTCAAGAAATCATGAAAAAGGTAAAAAGATGATGGACTAAAACTTACAGAACAACAGTCCGTCCCTGAAATCCTTTAAAAGCAGCTTTAAATGCACAAAAAAAGACATTCAATGAAAAGTACACATTCCATTTAAAACAAGATGGAAAACGTATAGCACAGGTAGTTATGCACAACATCACATAACGTACTACAAAGGTTAATTCGATACAGATGCCTCACGACACAATGACTAAACAATTAATGCTCGTCAAGTATCAAAGCACACAAGAATCATAATGACAATTAAATTTGGACATAGGACTGCCAAACAAACCTAGAGAATTTGAAGATTGAACAAAATAAGTCAAATTAGAGTTGAGCTTAAGCTAAACAAAATAAATTGCTAAGAAAAAAATTGCTGACACTGGCCAAGTAGATAAGAACAAACAAGGTACAACAGCACAACATTGTTATCCCATAGGACACAGAGGATGACTCTGAACAGAGACAAAAACTACCACAATGTAAGATCAACAAATAACACACTGAAAATTATTAGATCAATGGCAACATTGAAATCACTTAAAGGAACTAAAACATGGTTGCCAACTTGCCAGTATCCATCCCCATCAAAATAGAATCAACTGCAATAAAAAAAATAAAAGTACAATATGGATAGAGGTAAGAGGAATACCCAGCCATATGCAGGAGGGGCCCTTGGAGCAGACCTCTCAGCCATTGCAACACTTATTTTATAACCCTAATGTCATGACCTGATGAGGAGAATTTATGATAAGCATTTAACAAAAGATATTGATAGCCAAGAAATCCTTTTTCAAATAATACCATTATAGAAACTGCCAGCACAATGTGCTGCAGATGGATCTTCATAAGATAAAGCCGCATCTCCTTTGTTGTTTCCCTGCTCATCTGTGTAGATTTTAATATTCCAAGGCCATTGGTCCTTAAAGCCACGCTTTTGCTTGATTTTTCCAACCTAAATAAACATTAGCATCAAAATAAATGCCACTGCCACATTAACTGAATGCACAATGAATCAACTTCACACTAGTCACGCTTTATCTACCTCACCCAAAAGAAAACAATATCTATTATTACCTTCACCGTTACCAATGGTTGGACCATGTAAAACCTTACATTGGCTCACTTATCATGTCATCTAAATGCATAATCAGCATGATCTCTATGGAAAACAACTCACTTCTAACCCCCCAAATCCACAATATTTAAAGAGAGTGCCACTTTCGTCCGGCCTTTTCAGCCCTAGAGAAACACTGCTTTTGGCCCTCATTTGTTTTTTTTTTTTTTGCTATATATATTTGCGGGTATTTTAGTCATTTTAAAAAGACATACGTAAATTATGAGAAAGGCTACAGTACACAACCCTGTACCATAAGAGAAATTATGAGAATTTGTGGTGTTAATTATGAATCATCATAGTGTAGTTACGAAAGGATGTACCACAAAAAAGATGTACCACAAAAAAAGGTTCAAATCATGAGGTTTTGTAGTTTTGTTATGAATATTGTGGCTTTTTGTTATGGCGCTTTGTGGTGAGCAAAGTTATAAGGCTTTGTGGTGTCTTTTGTTTATGATCTTTTGTGGTGTCTTTTGTTATGATCTTTTGTGGTGTTAGTTACAAATTATTGCGTGTAGTTATGAAAGTGCACACGGTATGCACCATTTTTTGCGTGTGTATACAGTAACCTTCGCATAAATTATATATGTAGTAACCTTTCACATTGAATGCAAGTTAGTAAGTAGTTAGTCAAGTCACAAAAATCATTTTCATATGAGACGTAAAATTCACTGCTTCTGATTCGTTTCCTTTTTGTCCTTTTTCTAGTTATATACTCCTACTATTTGCTCTATGTCTAGTAGGGATGGGCAATGACCATGTTGGGTTTGGGTCAGGGCCTACACTAGAAAGGACAGTAAAATGCCTTAGCCAAGATTGGCCTAACCTGACATTAAGCTTAAAATTCTCATCCCAAACTCAATGCTAAAATGACGTTACAATCCCAAAACTGTCCAATAAACCCATAGATAAAAATAAATAAATAAACCAAAATCAAATATTATATAAGCTCGGCTCTAAAATGGCATTACAAACCTATATATAAAATAAAAATTAAAACTCATCTACAATATTTATATTATTATATGAAGTGTATAACCCATTTAGGCGTGAACACCCTTTTAAAACCCTATCACGTCTTTTCTCACCTAGGAAAGATTTCAAATGTTATAACTTATAACTTCTTCAATTTTTAGAATACACACATCTGGTGTGCACACCCTCTTATGTAACCTCAACCTTAAAATGGAAATACAATCCTAAACCCGTACAATAAATTCATATATATATATATATATATATATTAAAAATAAAAAACAAAAGGGTTGATTACACTAAAAATGTACAAATAATCCCCCTCGCGTGAAACTTATGCATTTTTAAGGTTGAGAGGGCCAAAATGTACAAGCTCATAGATGAAGGGGTACAATGATATTAGCTAATAATTGAGGGTTTTGATGTAAATAGTCTTACTACAGACAAACCCTTTTTACACCATTTACACTACCTACTCACAATGGGAGTGGGCCTCACACATAGTAAGTCTGCGATGTGTAATAGTGTAAAAAATGGTGTATTACAATCTTACACACAAAGTTTTGCTATAGACACTTTTGTTTCTACCATTTTACACCACTTGCTCACAATAGTACAAAAAATGGTGTATCCATAATCTTATAAAAATAAATGTTACAAATTTAAACATTAGCAACCTCATAGTTTTGTTGGCACATTTAATTTATTAACCTAATACATTTTAAGTTTAAACATTGGAAGTCCATTTCCTTCTTGAATGCATTATTCTTATTTAATCAAAAATACAACTAAATAAATGATAAATGTACTATATACACTAATATATGTAATATACAATAATATTAGAGCAACTTAAATTGGGTTAAACTTCAAGAACTACTTCCAAATCTAGCTCATTTGATAAAGGGCATAAAATTTAGCCCAACCTAACCACATGGACTGAAATATAAACAAAAATAATGCTAAAGTCATCACATTTTTCTACGTCTAAATAATCCTTGCCTGTTAGTTCCTTGTGTAGTTAATTAGTTTTTGCATTTAAGAAGATTAGTAATTCTAAGAAATGGAGATTCACAAGAAATTCATGTAGTGAAAATCCTTGAAATTGTATGGATGGTCCTCTTGATCGCATTATATCACCAGTAAATGCAACGTATTTTGAAATACATTCAATGCAAAAAACTAAAGAAAGGAATTTGCATATCACCTGTCCAATGCCTCCAAAAGTTCATGCAATTCCTCAGTAGTCACATCTGGGGCAAATTTGAGATGTAAATTCTCGAGTTGTCACAAGAATCTCCACAGTTCCCATCACATTGCTTCACCTTCACTGGAGCCTCAGCAGGAGCACCACCATAACCACCTCCAGCATTTCTTGGACCACCACCATACCCACCATCATATCCACCCGATCGCCACCACGCCCCACCACTACGGGTATCGCCTATAGCATTACCACCATAACCACCAGGAGCACCATACGATGGGGGATATGAACTAGGTCCTCAGTATAGCTTGTAGGCGGAGGAACTGCATCCGTTCCATAACTAGGGTTCCCGTAATTATTTGGAGGTGGGTAATTGCCATCCGCCCACCGTGAGGGGGTGCAAGTGAGAAACTTGACCGTAGCCACTGTCATCTCTTCCTTGATTACTGCCATAAGAACCACCTCTACTACCTCCACCACTTCCACCATCATAATTACTGCCTCTACCACTTCCACCGTCATAATTATTGTTTCTACCACCTCTTCCCCGCCACTTCCTCCTGTAACTTCCACCACCACTGCCTCCATGATCTCCAGCACCAGCAGAGGGTGCACCACATTTGTTACACTCGACTCTTCTAGCGAAGTTCAGATTCCCACAGCTACAACAACATTATCAGTTTCAATAACATTGGTACAAGGAAGTAACAATCAAAGGAAAGCCCTAAAAACTGTGACCTTTTTCTTCTTTAACAATGTTTTTTCTTTTTTTCAGGTTGTAGAAGAAAAAAAATTAAACAATTCTAATGAAAACAAAAACAGACAGCAGATGCGTTAATGTTACTGATACTAAGTAAACAAAGTCACAATTGCAAACAATAAAACACAGACTCCATTGGAATTGCAGATCCAAAAGTAAAGTACCTGGGATTTGGGCAGCGCCAATCACCATCCTACCGCTACCGCTACCACCACCACGGCCGCCCCTCTATTGCCACCACCACCGCCTCCACCTCGACTGCCACGATCTCCTCCTTGATATCCACCACCACCACCACCTGCAATCGAATACAAATAAAATGAAGAAATTACACAAACAAACTCAAATCCTTCACAGATATAGAAAAACCCCAAATTTATGAATCTTTAAAACCAAAAACAAGGTAGAAACAATAAAAATAAGCACCTCGACTATGTGAATTACCACCGTATCCACCACCACCACCTCGGCCGCCACCACCATAACCTGAATCATATCCTCCACCACCGCTACCTCCATAACCTCCTCCGCTGGCCCCGCCATATCCTCCACCCTACCCTCCGCCTCCACTACTATAATATCCGGCGCCGCTGCCTCCATAGCCTCCGCTGCCGGGAGATTCAGATCCGTCGCCTTCGTGACCGTACATACCAGACATGTTCTAGGGTTTCCTTTTACCGTTCCTCTTTCACACAGCGAAATCTGAGCTAGCCATATCCTTAGAGGTCGACTATAGATATAGCCCAAAAGTCGCCTACCCTCCACCATGGCTTATTTCTGACTTACAAATTACTTGATGGCTATTTTGGCAAGTTGGTAATAATCTGATTTTCAGATTATTACCGACTTCCTCCCAAAAAAAGTTAATTATAATCTTATAATCAATTTTTAAAAAGTTGATTATAAATCTTTCAAAATAGGTATCAAATTACACTTTACCTCCAAAAGTATCGCTCGTTGTCACTTTACCCCAACTTATCTATTATCTATGACATTAAAAAAGTATAAAAGATTTTTTTTTTATTTTAATATATTTTGAATTTGATATAATTTTTTCTCTTGAATTTCTCTTTTGAACATATAATCAAACACTTGGTGAGCGATAATTTTAACATTTGTGAAGAAGAACATCATCATCTAAAATCACAAATTCATGAATGAAATTTAATCAAAACAATTAAATTCAAATTTTAATCAAGCAAACATACGACAATGGAAGAATGAATTGGATTTATCAGCAACTAAAAAATGAAAATAGATTAAAAGCATACCTTTTCTGTTTCTTTCACAAAACTCAAAGTAATATGTAGCAACATAAGTAAACAATTTACACCTCTTAAGATCTCGGAACTTGTGAAACAAGCACGGATGAAAAATTAAAAACAACACGGTGGCAAGAGGTGATAAACAACTTGCTAAAAGAAGCTCAAATTGACGCATAGCTTATTGAAGAAACCCAAATTGATAAAGAGCTTGCCCGATAATCTTCAAGCAGTGAATTGGCCATTTCAACTAGGTTAGATACATTGGTGTTATATTCAAGTTTTGTTGTAATGTCCCAGTTTTAAAACCCAACTTAAACCCATTTGTATGGATGCTCCAGCACAATTTTGAGCTTGTGAATGGATAGGGATGTTGTTATTATCTTATTTACTTATTTTGGTACTTTGTTTGTTGTTGGAAGTAGTTATTTACACTTAGAACTGTTGGAGGAAAAATAGGGTGAGGATCTGTTTTGGTCTTTATCGCCCACGATCTTATAGTCACTCTCGCGATATTGTGTGTCATCTACGCGACTAGACCACGACCAAAACCACATTCGGGTCCTTAGGCTGAAGTAGTTGTATGGCGTGGTAGGCCCACGAGGAAGATCGCGAATAGCATGGTTCATCGATGACATCTCTGACCAAAACGCATCCCACTACTTTTGTCTATGTATAGTTTTGCTCTTGCGAGGTTAAGTCATGCCGCGTGATTGTCATTTTCACGCTGCGACAAAGACCATCCGTTAGCGGTCTATTCTTTATAAAAGAGAGTAATGCATGAAAATATCACTTTTGATTCAACTTTGCACTCTTTTTCTCCTGTGCTATTTTGACATAGTTTTAAGAGCTTTAACCTTGGTTTGAGACATCTAAGCACGGATTTGATCTCCATCTCCTTCTCGAGTATTGTAGAGCTTGGTATGAGCATCGTTATAATCTCGACCAATAGTTGATTTGCATGATCTTCGTTGCTCCTAGCTTCCCTCTTCATTTAAAGGTATGGTTTTATTTTTTAACTCTATATGAGTTTATTGGTGTACTTGTGGTAGTTTTAATATAAGATTTACAAGTTAATGTTGTTGTTGTTGTTGTTGTTGTTGTTGTTGTTGATTTGGAAAGAACAGGTATTTGAAGTTAATGCCTCGTTTGAGACGTAAGTTGGTTTTTTTGTTTTTTGACTTTTGGGCTATAGCCTGGGCTAAAAAGTCTTGTTTGGAGTTAGGGTTTTTAATATTTTTTTACTTTTATGAGAGAAAAGTAAAATGATTATAATTTAAATATAACATTTTGTCTTATTAGCTTTTATATTGTCTTTTTGTAACTATTTTAGCCTTTTAGCATTTAAAACTAATATAAGCGAAGGCTAAGGTTTGGTGATTTCGGTGGGTTTTCTCTGTTGTTTCTTATCGAACTTACTTTTATTATCACAAATTGCATATGGGTATTTATTTGGAGAAAGTCCTAAATTGTATAAGAAAACTTTATAAATTTGTGAAGGTAGGGTTAAGGTGTGGTTGTTGAAGTGTTGGAAAAGTTGATGCAATTAATTGTTGCTAGCTATTATCATTTCATACTTTTTGAGACGTTAATAATGAAAACCTGTTGTCGAACAGCGATGCACAGAACATGTTTTGCTAGAAATGATTATTATTATTGCATTAATATTATTAAAACAACATAGTTTTAATTGGTGGTCGGGTGTAAAGATGGCCACAGGCGAGTTTAAGTGCAATTTTTCAACCCTATCACTGCTTCTCTGATACCTAATACCCACATATACACGACTACATTTTAAATTGTCAAAAAATTGAGAACTATTTAAATCCTTAATACACTAAATAATTTCCTATAACAAAATAAGGAGATGATAGTTTGGCTTCTTATTTATTTATATTTAAATAAAATCACATACTTCTCTTATATCTAATGATATTATATATATACATATATATTATTTATTTATATATTATTAATTATATCATATCGAGTATGGGTCGAGAGGTGATATATGTCCCCTCCCCGCCTCCCTCATGCGGGTGACCAAAATTTAATCCACTTCTGCCTTGCATAAGTGTTTTGCCATAATTGGGGCTTGGTTTAGGAACATATTATTTTAATAATTTTTTGACTTTTTATAAAGAGATATTTAAAAAAGTAAAGAGAAATGTGACAACTTATAATAATTTTTTGATTGTTTAACTAAAATTTTAAGTTGTCAAATGAAGCCCTACAAATAAAAGGTAAGCTTCAGTTATAGATTTTTTTAAATATAAAAGTAATTATTAATTATTTCTTTACACTTTACTTAAAAAAATCTTATGAAAAAGGAGAATATGATTCCATATTCACATAAGAATCTTATGAAAAAGGAGAATACGATTCCATATTCACGTAATTCTATTATGAAACTTGTAAAATACTTTTTGAGAACATCTCGATACTAGGTTGGTTTGAGATGTTCACGATAAATGTATTTTTAATTTTATAAAAAAATATATAAAGTGGAGATGAGATATTAATTGATATGACTTAAAAGTACACTTATGTAAAAAGTATACTAATGTAGTTTAACCCAAATAAATTACATTGACACTCTTTGTGGTTTGGTCCATTACATTCCATACCTTGACATTATAGAAATTATATTCTCACCCATGTGGTTAATAGTTATATTTCACAAACTCTCTGTTTATATTGAAGGCAACAACTCACGATAGAAAAATAGAAAAAATTACATTGAAATTAGGAAGAAATAAAACAAAGTAAGAAAAGAGAGTGTATGAATTCAATGTCTTTTTGATACTAATATTAGTCTAAATAATTACAATGATAAGAGATTAGTATAATTTCTCAAAGCGTCAAGAGGTGAAACTTAAACCTCGGGAGGTGTAAGTGTAATTTATCTTTCTTTATTTTTTTCTTTTCTTTTTTTTTTAATTTATCAAATTTGAATAAAGATTTAGGTTAAAAATTTTATTTGATACAAAGTATTCAACGCTAAATTTTCAATTTTTATCAAACAATCTTAGTGTAAATTTTATTCAAAATTTTTCCCAATCTGGTCATCAACCGGTCTTCCATCAACGGTCCCTTGCAAGATTTGATAAAAGGCGTTTCCTTAATTTGATGAAAAAAGTAAGGCTTTATTCATTAATATCAATTTAGTAGAACGATTGTAACATTATTTTTATCAAATTTAAATTTGATAAAATTTTTGAATCTGGATTAGAGATAATCTAAGTTTAGTAGAGATTTGATCCCACGTTCCATCATAATAATGTCAAATTTTATCTTTGAAGGAAATTTACATCATGAACATGTTTGTATTCAAATAAATAGTTCAAAAGGTATACGCCTCAAAATAATACATAAAACCCACATTTATTGACATGCATAGGCATAAGTAAATAAAACTTAATTCTATTTATCGGTATTCCTTACGAATGTATTACATGTTGATAACAAAAGTAAATGTAGCAGACTTACAACTTCTAAGCCAATACTTGGTTACACAAAAAGTACTAACTCAAAACACATTAAGCCCTTGGTTTGAATTTACATGTAATACATAAAAGATTTCACAAAAGTCTTTGACCTCTAGCCTTCAAGCTAAGTCTTTGAAGGTGGCATACCATCTGTGCACAGCGAAACCTAACTCCATCATGGATAATCCAGGAATTAATCGGTGGTAGAATTGAGACACGTTCCATCTCTGTGAATACGGAACGTACCTCGTTTCCCGTGCCCAAGCTAACTCCTATCCCGAACATGATGCAATATGCATGATATGCATGAAATGCAACTAAGATACAACCTAACATGCACAATGCTATGGAATGGCATACACGATGCACGAGATGACATGGCATACACAATGCACTAACATACAACCTAGCATACGCAATGTTATGGAATGAAATGGCATACACAATGCAATATGGACTTACACTAACATGAGTGGACCTCAGCCACACTCACATAAGAGGCCATTAGATGAAAATGAGACAACTTCGAAATATCGTGGCGTCTTGCAAGCAGAAAGAACCTTCGTATGGAATACCACTCTAATGAGACATGGCAAGACATGGAATATGATATGCAAACATGTAAATTTCAGAGGCAAAATGACATACAAAACAGCCGAAACATGGCGAAATGAAACGATGCAAGCGAGTCCGAAACATGGAATTAAGCACATGAAATGGCCTATAGCTATGCAATGCATGCATGATTCGTACATGAAGTGTGAAGACAGAAGCTAGGCAGCCCAAAAACAAAATTTTTACAGTTGAAGCATGGCCAAGCAAAGGTACAAATAGGGAAAAATTAGCATGCAAAAATGGGGGCCAAGAGAGGTAATGAAGCAAGTCATATATGATAATCTCAAAAGAAGGCCCTTCTATAATGTTGAAGAGGGCCAAAAATATGATATTTTTACGGTTTATGACAACCCCCAAAACAGATACAAGTATGGCCAAATTAACATGCAAGAAATGGGCCAACAAAGGGCAAAAGCAAGTGGTGCACGCTGGCCCCAAGCAGGTTAGAACCCTTCAACAATGTTGAAGAGGGGCCCAAAATATATAACTGTTTACAGCTTATGATCAGACCCAAAACAGAACACAAGCATGCTCAAAGTATGATGCAAGATGAGACCACCAAGAGGGCTATAACAAGAAGTATACCAAGGATGCTTCAAACAGCCCTATACCCTTAATGAAACATGAAGAGGGGGTCATTTTAGGGCCATTTTTAGTTTGGACCAAGGTCCAAAAATAGAAGCTCAATAAGCTAATAAATCATGCAAAAATGGGGACCAAAGAGGGGTACAATGGCAAGTGATACATGGAGGTCCCAAACAGTGGTGAGCCCTCTTAAATGTTGAATAAGGGCTCAAAATAATCCTATCTACAGTTTACCTCATGCTCCAAAACAGATTATATATAGGCCAAAAATATCACGCAAAAAAAATGGCATCCAAGAGGATAATGAAGCAAGTGGTAGTGGGAAGTCCCAAACAGGTAAGAACCCTTAATCAAATAGAAAAATGAGCTCAAAAAATGACAATTTCAATTTTGGAGACTCAAAACAAGAAGCAAAAGGGACTAAGAAATAGACCAAAAAATACAAGAAAAGGGAAAGTGGGACTCACCCTTGAAGACCAACCCTTAGCAACCTCTTGGACCAAGTTTGGGTGCTCCTTGCCTCTGGAAAGCTTCAAGCTGTTGGAATGGAATGAGGTGGAGTGGTGTTAGGGCTTGTAGGGAGCAGGTGTAGGAACTTAGAGTTTTGAGAGTTGAAGTGTAAAAGGAGAGAGATACAATACAAGAGGCTCAAAGCATTTTTCTCTAACCCTAAAATTAGGTTTGAGCGGTGGTTATATGGACCAAAGAGAGGAGAAAATGAGGGAAAAAGGGAGAAATTGCATCAAGTTTCTCCAAAAAGTTCCCTCAGGATCTGAGGTTTTGGAGGGAAAAACAATACCTGTTGTAATGTACTCACCACGAGGAATTTGGCCGGCTAGTTTTCGAGTTGCGGTGGCTAGCAAGGGTCAAAAAGGCCAAGTTGATTTTCTGGGCCACACGGATATTGGTGTCCTCGAGGTGCCACCAACCTGACCACGTGGTTCAAAACTGCAATAAGCAGAGAGAAAACAAGCCACTTTTCAAAGGGGTTCAAAAGGTTCAAGTATAATTAATGGCGGTCATCAACTTTTAGTGCCCTCCATGTGTGTACAACACAAATATGGAGTTAGGATTGAAGAAAGTGACCTAGGGTGGTCAACATTGGCTTGGAAGTGAGAAAAAGGCGTTGGAGGCGGGAGGAATATCTTGGTTTAAACAATTCTTGGCCTCCCACCCTTCTCGACCTTCCTAGTGATGAAACAGAGGTACTGCCAAAAATAAGCGCAAACCGATGCAAAATAAAGGTTGGGGGCGAACGCGATTCGGTCCGCAGCTATTAAGCAAAGTGGCATTCGACCACAGTGGTCTCTGAGAACCTCGGTGTCCCTCAAAGGAAGTAAATAAGATGCATGCCAAACAAGACAATCGGAGATAGTTAGGCGGTCTCGAGCAGGCACCTGCGACTGACTCAGCAAAACCGGAGCCCGAAATGGGCAAATGGCTGCGACCACGAAAGCGTAGCCTATACCCTTTGAGAGATGATCTCTGAGACCTCTCCTCCCCTCGGGAAGAAAGCAGAGAAAAGGCTTGGTTGCAAGGCAAGGCACAAAAAGTCTAAGTTGGGAGGCAAGGCTCGGTAGAGACTCATGACCTCGAAACGAGCCTGATATACAACATCACCAAGCGCTCAATCGGTGGCGTCGAGTCTTAAGGTCGGTCAAAATGGGGTGTCTCTGACTCTCTATTTCTTACAAAGAACTTAGGGTAGAAACACACTAAAATAAATGAAACTCTAGAGAGAATGTAAGTGTAGAGAGAAGCGGTCGGATCTAGGGTTTATACAAAAGAGGAGATGAAAAAAGTGAAGTGTTTACGGCATCTCTTGATATAACATAAGCTCGCTCGGCGAAGAAGTGAGTCGCAGGCGACTAGACACAAAGAAACCTCGCTCGAGCCAACAATCAAACCTTGAGGTCTGCGAACCCGAAGCCGCGCTCGGCGGCAGAATGCCTTTCGGCGACAAATGCTTTCGCTTCGGCGAAGAACTAAAACATAGACCTCGCTCGCTCGAGCGAAGGAAAGCTCGCTCAAGCCAATAATCAAAACCATCAGGTCAAAAAGAGACGCAGATGCAAACTCGAGCGCAGGACTTCTCGCTCGAGCCACCAGACACAAAACGCAACTCTCGCTCGAGCGAAGGAACCCTGGCTCAAGCGAAGGATCTAAAACAAGGAGCTCACTCAAGCGACAAAAGGCTCGCTCAAGCGAAAGACCAAAATTCTGGGCAGCAACCATTTGCTCTCAATCACACCCAACTTGTAACAAACCGGCCTAAAACATCCTATAACTCAAATACAAAGTATTGAAGGATGGAAACAAGATATATACAACAACCAACATCCACGGAACCAAGTTTGGATTACACTAATCAATGGAGGGAAAACCAGGGTCGCTATAACTTCCCCCTTTTAAAGAATTTCGTCCCCGAAATTAGGTACAAGTTTTTCAAAAACAAGTTTTTCTCAATAACATCATAGTTCAACATTCTACATCTTGACCATTCGGTCATCCTATCTCTATTCAAGAGGCATTTCACAATATACAACTTCAGCGTGCATTATCAACATGCGTTCATTTGAAATTTACCAATTTCAACATATGATCCAAAATTCAATTATATAACCAATGCCAACAACATATTTGCATTTCTATAACATATTTAACATACACAATGTTAAAATAAACTTCTATTCTCAAGGCATAATTCATAACACTTCCGCAATATTCCTATAAATCAAACATATACAATGTTTTACAACTCAAGACATACACAATGCCCTTAAGGTTTATCAATACAACAAAATATACAACATATGCTCAAACATCCACAAATAGATTCGGATATTTCTTTCGGACCTTCAACTCACGTTCCCAAGTGGCTTCCTCCACTCCATGATGTTTCCACAAAACTTTTACCAAGGGAATGGTCTTGCCTGCAAGACTTGATCCGTCTATCGAAGACGAACCGATCTCTCCATATGAGGCATCCTTATCAACCTCTAAGTCGGTCCAATCTAATACATGCGATGGATCTGGCTCGTACTTCCAAAGCATCCTAACATGAAACACGTCATGAACTCCGGACAATTGCGGCGGCAAAGCTAAACGGTAAGCAATCTGTAATCCTCTCAAGGATCTCGAAAAGGCCAATAATGGGGGACAACTTCCGCTCTTACCAAACCTCATCAATCCCACTTAGGTGATATTTTTAGAAAAACATGATCACCTCACCTCAAATACCAAAGGCCTCGCTTCGGTCGGCATAACACTTTTGGCGACTCTGGTCATGTAAGCCTTCTCAGATAAGCTCAACTTTCTTTGTCGTTTCCCTCACCAACTCTCGGTCCAACAAAGGTGCATCACCCACCTCGGCCCAACAAACTGGAGACCTACAAGGTCGGCCATACAAGGCCTCAAACGGTGCCATACCGATACTCGACTGAAACTGTTGTTATAGGCGAACTCCACCAAGGGCAAGTGCCTCTCCCACGACCCACTAAAGTTAAGAACACAACCTCGAAGCATATCCTCAAGAATTTGAATAGTATGCTTGGACTGCCCATCAGTTTGAGAATGATAAGACATGCTAAAGGTCAATTTAGTGCCCAAGGCACTCTGCAAACTTTGCTACAACCTAACAGTAAAACGTGGATCTCTATCTGAGACGTACGACACGGCGACCCTTTCCCGCCTCACGATGTCCCCAACATACAAGTCGGCAAGATGATCTACCGAATCTCTCACGCGCATAGGGATGAAGTGCAGGCTTGGATTAGGTTTACAACCACCCAAATAGCATCACTTACCCCGGGTCCTCGGAAGACCTACGAAGTCCATAGTAGCGTGCTCACTTTCACTCGGAAATAGGCAAGGGTTGTAACAAACCTCGGCCTCGATGTTCGGCCTTCACTTGTTGACAAGTAAGGCATAGAACACAAAAGCGCCACATCTTTCTTCATACCCCGCCACCAAAACTAGCGACCCAAATCACGATACATCTTAGTGCCTTTCGGATGCACCGCAAGGCGTGAATGGTGAAACTCTAGGAGTACCTCCTCTCGGCAAGACTCCGGCATGAACAAACGGTTTCGGTATCTCACACTCAGGTCGGGATACACCGTCAAACCCTTCTCAACCTTCCCAATGAAGATATTTTCTCGGAGGGATTCTACCTCAAGTTCACCTCTCTGTGCCTCTAACACTCAACTCACAAGTGTAGGCTGTGCAACAACAGAAAACAAGGCCGCAGCCTCAACGGATTCGCCTAGAAACAAATCAAACTCTCCAAGAGCACCCAACATCTCCCACTCCCGGATGGCTATACAAGCTACATCACTAATCGATTTTCTACTAAAGGCATCGGCCATAACATTGGCCTTTCTCGAATGGTAATGCAACTCGAAGTCATAATCCTCAATAAACTCCATCCATCTCCTCTGCCTCAAAATTAAGGCTCTCTGTGGAAACTGATAGTTCAGACTCTTATGATCCGAGAACACCTCGAATCTCTCACCATAAAGGTAATGCCTCCACATCTTCAAGGCAAAAATCATAGCTGCTAACTCTAGGTCATGTGTAGGGTAATTCCTCTCATGTATTTTCAACTGCCGCGAGCCATAAGCTACCACTTTCCCCTTTTGCATCAACACACAACCCAAACCCTCTCGTGAGGCATTACAATAAACCGCATAACCCAAACCTCTCTCCGGAATAATCAAAATTGGAGCGGTGGTAAGTCTAACTTTTAACTCTTGGAACGACTTTTCACAAGTCTCACTCCATACAAATTTGACCCCTTTTCGCGTCAACCTAGTCAACGGCGAAGCTAGTCTGGAAAAATCTTTCACAAACCGGCGGTAATACCCAGTTAATCCCAGAAAACTGTGGATCTCAAAAACACTCTTAGGTTGTGCCCAATCTTGCACTGCCTCAATCTTAGATGTATCAACAGACACCCCTTCTCAGGAGACCATATGGCCTAGAATTTGACCTCTCATAGCGAGAACACTTCCCAAACTTGGCATATATCCTATGGGCTCTAAGCAACTCAAGCACCACTCTCAAGTGTTCGCGTGCTCCTCGGAAGGTGAATAAATCGGGATGTAGTCACGAAACGATCTAAGAATTCACGGAAGATCCGGTTCATCAAGTCCATAAACAACTGCGGTGCATTGGTGAGCCCAAAAGGCATCACCGAAACTTCATAATAGCCATACCGTATGCGAATGTCGTCTTCAAAATATCCTCCTCCGACCCTCGATGGTAACTTAGATCTCAAGTCTATCTTAGAGAAACAACGGGACCCTTTCAATTGGTCAAACAAATCATCAATACGGGCATAGGGTACTTATTCTTAAGCGCCTTTGATTCAATTTTTCGTGTCGATACAAAGTCTCAAAGCCCCATCTTTCTTTTTAGCAAGATGGCCTGCTCCTACGGCAAAACACTAAGGCGAATAAAGCCCTTATCTAGCAACTCCTGGAGTTGAATTTTCAACTCACTCAACTCGGCTGGGGCAAAACAGTATGGTGCCATAGAAATCGGCGCCGTGCTGGGCACTAGATCAATAGAGAACTCAATCTCTCGATGAGGTGGCAAACTCACAAGATCCTCGGGAAAGACGTCCGAGTACTACAAACCACTCTCGACTGATGCAGGTCTCATCACACTCACTACTCATAAAGCTAGCAAGAAGACCACTAAGCTCACTCTGCCCTTGCGGATCATACACCGGTGGCAAAACACTACTAACCCGATCCCCCAAGAAATGGAAACAATCCCCGCTCAAAGTACATACAGTGACCCTCTGGTGGTAACAATCAATAACAACCCAGTATGACGATAACCAGTCCATACCCAAAATCACATCGAAACCCGACATAGCCATAACTACAAAAGAAAATAGAAGCTGGCGGTCGGCGACCTCTATATCACAGCCCTGACACTCCTGTTTCAAAATCAATTCACCTCCGACAGGTGATACAACATATATAGGAGATGCTAACTGTGCCAATTTCAACCCCAAAACAGATACAAATGTAGCAGATATAAAAGAATGGGATGCACCCGTATCAATCAACACATTGGCAACCGAGCTGCAGAACAAAAAAGGTGCCTCTCATTACAGATGAAGCCGGTATAAGATCTGTGATAACGATACCGCGCCGGAAGATCTCGATCTACTGCTTTCGCCCCTAGGAGCAAAAAGCTTTGCCTGATTGAGGCGATGATGCCCTCGATTGGCCCTCAATACTGAGCGGTATCTTTGGTGAAAACTCTCGTCTGCCTCGAACGAGGCGCACCAATGTGCCACTCAACTCTGGGCATAACCTCTTGGTGTCTGCTGACCACTGATAACAAGAGAAGCGGTTGACCTCTGCCTTGACTCTGGCTCGAGGGGCGAGCCAGCGATGAAGTTGCTCTGCCTTTTCACCCTTTATCTATTTGGAGACTTGTGGCCTAGCTGACCACATTTGTAACAAGTAATGTCTCCCTGACTGCTTCTCTCAGAACCTGCACTCAGCACTGGAAAGGTAGATCTCGCCAAAGCACCCTGGGACTACTGAGGGTTAGAACCCCTCTGCCTCCTACCATCCCCCTGGCCATCTGGCTCTCTTAGAGCCCTTATTCTCTCCTCCTCCTCGTGCATCATAATCTCCATATGGGCTGACATCCACTAAACGCCCATACTCCGAATCATGGATCCCCAACTCGGTCTTGAGTCCATGTCTCAACTTATCTCAAATTCAGACAACGGCGTTCCTCGACGCCACTAGCTCTGTACAAACCTGGATAAACTAGTAAATCGGCCTCAAACTTCATTGCCTGATGAACTTCGGCTTGGTGAGGCCGATCTCTCAACTTCTTGCCGGCAATGAGGTAAACTTTTCTCCGGAAAGTATCTACAAGGCCTCCAAGTACCACCAACCGACATCTCATGAACTTCCACCAGCGATCGGCATCCCCTTTCGGAAAGATGCCAGGTCACCTTCAATGCCGTCTTCAATGCCAAGCATTTCAAGCGTCTTAGTCATATGCCGAGCCACTCATCGACCTTAAGTGGTTCTTTGAATCACCACAAACTCATCCGGATTTGCGGAAGAACTCTCTCTTCAAAAAGAAGGCCTGATCAACAACCTAGGCACAGACTTGATTCTCGATTACGAGAATGTCCATGGATGCCCCCAAAGCTCTGCCATCTTAAGACTAAAGGCGCCCATGGCTTTCTAACCCTCGACTTCGCCACATTGGCACGGCGACACCTCTCTCTGCGCCAGAATGTCATCCGGTATGGACATCTCCTGCCTCCTAGGCCTACCTCGCCTACCACCACATCCTCGTCCTGACATCCTAATAAAGGTAACGAAGAACATTAGCACATTCACAAATGTGCCGAAACTATAACACTCACGTCCTAATGCATTGGACAACAATAATTCATTCCACGTAAGCACATAATCACATAAGCACTTACGAATTTCATTTTCGGATAATGATAGTCCCGAGGCGTTGCTAGAGTTCCGGTTAGAAACAGCACTGATCAAGTGCTTTTCCAACAAGACTCCCAGAAACCCAAGGATCCAATCAACATCCTAGAAATTACATTCCATACCCATATAACCACATAAACATGTCATCACATAAGCACATAACATTATACCTAAGTCTCTAACAAGCGAGACAAACCCATTGTGGTACTAACCATTTCTCGCGTACCCAAAGTATTGAACGATGCGCTTACGATGCCAAGTTGTAGCATACTTAAAATAATACATAGAAACCCACATTTATTGACATGCATAGACATAAGTAAATAAAACTTAATTCTATTCATCAGAGTATTCCTTACAAATGTATTACATGTTGACAACAAAAGTAAATGCTTAGCAGACTACAACTTTCCAAACCAATACTTGGTTACACAAAAAGAGAGTACTAACTCAAAACACATTAAGCCCTTGGCTTGAATTTACATGTAATACATAAAAGATTTCACAAAAAGTCTTTCAGCCTTTAGCCTCCCAAGCTACGTCCTTGGAGGTGGCGTACCATCTGTACCTGAAAACGATGTCCCATATAGGGTGAGCCACCGAGAGATGCTAAACCAAATATAGCGATGACTAAAACAATAGCATTTGATAGATGGTTAACACTTATAAACCAGTTATATCACAATACAGTTCCATGACAATTATGTCCATGTTACATTCCACTTTCATTTACTTATCCAAATCATTTCATATACATGGCTCAGAACCTGGCCAAACAATTCAATGAGACTATAACTCATATACCAACACTTCCATATTCCACAATAGATATACATATTTGATGCATCATTATCATATTAACACGCTTCCATACTTCACAAATGATACACAGATTTACTGTATCAATACTTCAATTTAATATACATATTTGCTGTATTAATGGAGTCCATTCCCTATCTCCTTCCAAACAGGTTTGAGAGTCCCTCTCCTATCTTCCCTCAAACCATGGAGTACATCCCCTATCTCCTCTCACACAAGACACATATTCCAAGTATATAAACAATTATCATATACAAGAACCAATCAATACATATATTTGATGTACTATTCCAACTGTCATGTTCAATGACATATTCAATGTGATTAGTTTCAGTTTTCCCTAATCAACATACAGTGTCTACAATAATCAAGACTATCCTCTACCGATAGTCCAAAGCAGTTATTTCTAAATAGAAAATAAATGCACTAAACAAATATAATATCAACTTTTACATAGGTAAGTGATAAATTAATCCAACTACACCATTCAGTCTCATAACTTCCCAATTTCACAATTTCATATTTCCCCAAATTAATTATATCAATTAATTTATTACAATAATTAGAGCATTGTTCCCTAATTCTCAATATCAACCCTAAGGTCCAATTTCATCAATAATACAACAATAATTCCGTTTCTCAATGTCTTACATACATATGGATTTTAATATTTGAAAACCTCTCTTTTATAAATTACACAATAACCCTAACTTTATCAAAAATTGCCCAACATCACCAACTACTCAAAATGACCAAAATTAAAGACAAAGCTCATAAGATGGAGTAGAGTATCCCTACCTCGAAGTTAGAAGCCCAAAGGAGTAGATGAGGAAAAACCAAAGTGCTCTAAATCCACTATTGTTTAGATTAAAACAAAGCCCTCATGACCCTCTGCCTTTTTACAAAGAACTTAGGATAGAAACACACTAAAAGTAGATGAAACCCTAAAGAGAAGGTAAGTGTAGAGAGGAAGCGTGGATCTAGGGTTTATGCAAAGAGGAGATGAAAAAGTGAATTGTTTACAGTTCTTTGTCTCTTGATATAACACAGGCTTGCTCGAGTGAAGAAGTGGTCGCTCGGCGACAGACACAAAAGCCTTGCTCAGCGTGAAAGCCTCGCTCGAGCCAACAATCCAAACCTTGGTTTGCAACCTAAGCGGCGCTCGGCGACAAAATGCTCACTCGAGCAAAGAAACCCAAAACATAGATCTCGCTCGCTCGGGCCAAGAATCAAAACCATTAGGTCAAAAGAGATCTGGATACAAGCTTGGCGAAGACTTCTCATTGGAGCCACGGACACAAAACTCAACTCGCTCGGCGAAGGAACCTTGGCTCGAGCGAAGGATCTAAAACAAGGAGCTTGCTCGAGCGACAAAAGGCTCGCTCGAGTGAAGGACCAAAATTCTGGGCAGTAACTATTTGCTCCCAATCACACCCAACCTGTAACAAACTTGCCCAAAACATCCTATAACTCAAATACAAAGTATTCAAGGACGAAAACAAGATATATACAACAACCAACATCCACGGAACTAAGTCCGAATTACACTAATCAATGGAGGGAAAACCAGGGTCGCTATAAAGGGGATTTATCTCATGTGTACTTCATCCTATTATTCTTAAACGTATTTTGGTAATTATGTTATTTATAGAATTTATTGAGACATAAAAAAATAATTTTGACTAAGTGTAATATAAATAGATGAAGAAAGATTTATAAATAAATGCTCATTTTTCAAATACAACTTAATATAAATACACATAAAAGTACAAGATGTATGAATAAAGAGGTATTTATTAATAAATTATATATTCATAATTTATAAATTATTTAGGCTTATAAATATTCTTGTAATCTTATAAGTTTTTTATTTGTTTATTATTTATTATTATTTTTTTAATCTCTCAAATGGAGAAGATGGGCGGTTGCTGTATATAAAGTACAATAGTCGTTGTTGTGCAGTTAATTGGGCCCATTTTAAATCTTATTTTGATAATCTTAACTATTCACTTTTTAAGGTATATTAAGTAGAAAATACTTGCAAAAAATCAAATTGATCGAATTTCGGTAGCTCTTTCATCTAAGTACATTTGCTATAGTGCCTCTCTATTTGTAAGGAGTCACTATAGCTCTCTTATATCTGATAAATTCTTATTTTAGTTTGTTGAGCGAAGCAATGCAGCGGAGCGGTGAACTACGGCCAGACAAGGGGCCGGACGTCCAGGTGGTTGATTGGACGTCCTGCCAAACATCCTGGCAGATGACTTCACATCTGTTTAATTGAATACCTTTGTTCCAGTGAAGCTCATAGCCCATAGTTAGGACTGGACATGAACAACATAGGCAAAAGCAACAAGTCTCTCTATGAGAAGTCAATGGAGATGGTAGTTAACATTGTCAAGCTATCATCCTCAGAATCAAGTGCTTTTGCTGCTTTAGAGTTGAGTACACCAACTATGAACAATCAAACTCCTTCCTCCTCCTTAGTGGGTGTTATGGATCTAATTGTACCGGCAATAACTACCAGTAATCAAGCTATGCCAGAGGCTCCCAACCCGGTTCCAGTTATTCAAGTAACGAATGGTCCTGCTACAACACCAATGCTTGACTTTTTTTGATAAGCAAGACCACTTTTTTTTTTGATAAGCAAGACCTTAATAATCCATTGCCTGTGTCACAAGGCAGCCTCATTATAGTGTCTTGATTCTTAGGAAGGTAAGGCAAGAATTTGTTTGTGCTTGAGGTAACTTACAATCATGTCCACATTGCAGACCATCTTTATCATTTACTGTGCTGACGGCTTGTTCAATAGTATTATTCCAGTTTTTTTTTTGAGATTTTTTTTTTGTTTTATATTTTTTATTTTTTAATATTTTTTTTTTTTTTTGGTTTGCATCTTTAGTTGGGACGATCTAAAAAAAGAAAAATTTATGTAAAAATATTTTTAAATTAAAATAATACATATATAATACAAAAAATGTAATAAATTTTTTGTTTTTTGTATTTTTGGTATTTAGTGAAATTTTTTAATTTTTTTATTACAATTTTTTACTTTTTTTGTGTATTTATGTTAGGTGTGTCTAAAAAAAAAAAATTGTTTAATTAATTAAAAATTCAGAAAATAAAAAAAAAATTGAAAAAATAAGAAAAAAGTAAATTTTAGTTTTTTTTTCTCAAAACAAGAAACAAGATCTTCAACTCTTTCCTTTTTGCTGTGAAATTGGAGAGTTGGTTGACCTGTGTTTTCATTATTTTATTATGCGTGTGTTTGGGAAGTTGATTTTTATGTAGGATTTTTTAGTTGGAGAAAATTATTTTAGCGTTAGGGAAGATAGTTGAGTTTTTTTATAATTGGATGAGATATTTGTGAGAGAAAAAGTGAAATGATTATGAGGTTGAATGTAATATTTTAGTTGGATTTGTTTTTTTGATTTTGTGAAAATTGTCTTTTAGTTGAAAAAATAAAAAAAAAACCTAAGAGAAAAACTTGCCAAACACCACCCGTCAAAAACTTTCAAATTTAAAAATAATTAAAAAAAATATTTTAATAGAATAAAGAAAGTATGGAAAATTTGTTATGAGAAGTGAATGAAAAAGTAATTTTTAAAATAAGAAATAAATCTTTTAATGATTTTTTAAAAAACCACAGAGACTGAAGACTAGAGTGAGAGAAAGTGGGAGAAGAGAGAGAAGACAAAAATGTCAATGAGGAAAGAAGGGGAGGTGGTGTGCGTGACCGGAGGGAGTGGCTACATCGGTTCCTGGCTGGTCAGTCTCCTCCTCAGCCGTGGCTACACCGTCCACGCCACCGTCAAACATCTCAGTTACTCTCCTCCTCCTCCTCCTCTCCCTCTTTTTCTTTCAATTTCAAATTGGTCTTTCAATGCTCACCAAAATTGAACTGAGCTATACTAGTATTTCTTTCGAATTTTTGCTTCTTGTCTTTTGTTTCTAGACGATGAGAAAGAAACCAAGCACCTACAAGCCCTAGAAGGCGCTGAATCACGTCTCCGCCTCTTTCAGATGGACCTCCCCCGCTACGACTCCATTCTCGCCGCCGCCCAGGGCTTCGCCGGTGTCTTCCACCTTGCTTCACGCGTGATTGTTGATCAAGTTCAAGATCTCGAGGTC
Source organism: Camellia lanceoleosa (assembly GCA_025200525.1). Taxonomy (NCBI): domain Eukaryota; kingdom Viridiplantae; phylum Streptophyta; class Magnoliopsida; order Ericales; family Theaceae; genus Camellia; species Camellia lanceoleosa. The sequence continues at coordinate 10,133 of JANUSC010000760.1, read as the reverse complement.
TGCCCCTACCACTCATCCCCTGTCAAATTGTACACACACACACACGCATTTTATATATCAGCATCTCCAATCGTTCATCAATTTTTCATTAAATTCAAATTTGATGGAATTTGATGAAAAATGGCTAAAAGTGTGCTCCATGCATTTCATCTAATCTGTATGTATCAAATCAAGGGAAGGAGAGAATTTTTTCACCAACACTCTGTTTGGATGGCGTGATTTGGTGAGATATGATAAGAAATGATGAAATTATTTGTCATATTTGGTTTATAATTAGGCAAGAAATGGTGTGAAATAATAAGAAATGTTGGCAAACAGAACTCTCTCTACTTTGTTCATTTAATTTTTCGAAAAAGAGGCAGATTTGGTGAGAAAAATTCTAATTGATTATAATAATATTATAATATTGAGTTTGTATATGTTTTACTTTCTTATCCATCCAAACATGATAATCATAATGAGAAATAACAATCTTTTATTTTCTTTTTTCACCAGAGTGAGAGACTACTATCAGTACTTTTCTTTTTGCACCCCGCGATTCAAATGGAGTGCAAATCAAAGATGAACCAGAATTTCCACCAAATTCTTAACAGTAATATTTTTACTTAAATTTGATGAAATTTTAGAGTGAGTCAAGATTGGAGATGGTTTTCTTTTATAAGAATGGTTAAAATAGGTTTTTAGGATAAGTTTAAAAATATTTGATGAAAAAGGAGAAAGGATTGTAGTGTTCTATATCATCATATCAAGCTTTTAACTCAATTTTTTACTCAAATTTGATGAAAAAAAAGTAAGTATTGGAGTGTTGTATCATGATTCGTATCAAGCTCTTAGTTCAATTGTTATTATCGACAATCTATATATATATATATATTATGTTATACGGACTCGTCAAAATAAATCAAATACTCGTGTTGTACACCGGACACTTGGACAAGGGTATGGGATATGTGTCAGATACTTTTGGACGGATACTTTTTATATAATTGTATATAACACTATTATTATATGTAAACATTATTATATAATTGTTATAAATGTAAATTATATATAATATTATTTTATCTCACATACTTGATGCGTATTCTTGAATTTATAGTTTGATGAGTCCGATCTCTAGATACATATCGGCACTCGACACCCGTACCCGAATCAATGTAAATAGATATATGGTTGACCGTGATTTGCAGAAGGAGCTATTGGCACCGGCAATTGAGGGGACAAAGAATGTACTCAGAGCGGCGAAGGAGTTGGGGGTTCGGCGTGGTGGTGACCTCGTCGATATCGGCCATCACGCCGAGCTATTAGCCAGCTGATGTGGTCAAGGCGAAATTGCTGGACTGATGTAGACTACTGCAAGCAGATTGAAGTGAGAGCCTCCTTTTTCTCCTCCATCCTCCCAAATTTGTTTTAGTTTTGATTTGTAGTTAATGTCCTATCTTCCTAACTCCATTGATCTCTTGCAACTTAAAAGTTTGTGAGAAGGAAATTATCAATTATTATAACCACATTGTTGTTTTCTGGTAGGAAAATGAAATTGCTAGGCCATTAATCCACTTTAGTTATGAGCACAAAATTCCATCTGATTCGATCATTAGTTTTATGTAATTTTGCAAATTACAATTCTGTCCTCCTGATTTGGCATGGAATGATCATAGTGCAGATTTACAACGATGTTTATATGCTTTGTTTATGATGAAATCCTATTGTTATACTATAGTCAAATTAAATTTCATATTAGTTTTAACCAAAATTATTCTATACATATATTTTTGTTTTTGCATTGTTGTAGGTTTATAGCGAAGCAATAGGTAGAGAGGTAAGGTGAAAAGAAACTAAAGAACAAGAAAAGTATGCTTTTACAAAAATAGTTTGGTTTACCAGCAAGATTATTTTTGTCAAATTGCTAACAAGAATAAATGTAAGCTTAAGGTATCCTAATTCTACATGAATTTTGTAATACAAGGACACGTTCAAGTCTCATAAGTAGGAGAGATTTATGGAAAAAAATTAGAGTTGAGTAAGGAAACCGAAAAATCCGCAAACCAAACCGATCCATACCAAGCTGGTAGGTTTGTTTGGTTTTTTTAATTCATGGTTTGATTCTGGTTTGAAAAATTGGAAAACCAGTCTCAGTAGATTGGTTCTGGATTTAGGTCCACGGTTTCAGATTTAAACTAAACCGGACTGTATAACTTATGTTTGTTTAATGAGAGTTTTATGTTTACTATATGTTGAACAATATGTTTAGTTGCTAGATGTTATCCTTGTTTAAATTAATGGTTGAACAATGGGCATATTTATGTTTTGAAAAAATTATAGGCGGATTAATGTTGAACAATGTTTGCTTAATGTTATGTTTTTTGCTTAACTGGGGAATATTATGAGAGTAGTTTGTTTGATGGCCATTTTATTATTATTTTTAAAATTTATGATAGGTTGATTTTTTTGAAAATGTTATATGATTTTTCTTGTGAGCGATTATATGGCTGTGGTTCCAAATTGAACTGAACTGTGTTTATATGGTTTGGTTTGGATTGGTTCTATGATTTTTATAGTTTGGTTTGGTTCTAATTTTTATGGAACCCTAGGTAATGGATTGGTCCTGTTTTATACCAAACCGATCCAAACCGGACCATGCTCACCCCTAAAAAAGAAAAGAAAAAAGTAAATACTCTTTTAAATAAAAAGTTATTAATCTCTTAACGCGTTTTTATACAAAAATGAGAATGAATTTTATTGTCAAGTAGATAGACACCTAGTTAACTGTGGGCTCTTACTCTGTGAAAATATGAAGCATGGATACAAATATGGAATACGGGTATGATATGATATAGATTTGGCGTCACGACAAAACCTAAAAAGTTATGGTCAGAATGCGTTTGTAAAAAAATATGTTTTATAATTTTTAGTATTAAATTATACATAAGCTCAGAGAATGGTGAAAAACCTTTTGGTATTAATTAAAGAGCCAATGGCCAACCACTTCACTATTGTTGCAGTTGGTCCTATGTAAAGATCATATAATATATCAAATCTAAAACTGTTTTATTACTCTTGTATTTTTCTCTTTCATACTTAAATGTGTTATATTATATGCAATAGAGTTGTATGCAAGTTTACTTGGGTGTTTAACCGTTGAAATTTGTTTTTAATATAATCATATTTTCTTATTTATCTTTACTTTCTGAAAAGTATGTATATGGATATGAGATACATATATGACTCGTTTATAAGGATACGTCAATTCGATAAATTTTGAAAAAAAGTAAGGTAGTATTTCAATCTCACTAGTTTTTTCTTTTGTAAGAAGTAAGCACAGAGTTGAGAAGTTATTCTTGTATTTATTCCAACAATTATACTCTAATGCTATGCAAGAATTACTATAACATCACTGGCATAATAGTTTGGATATTTGGAGTATCTGAAAAGCATCCGATACTTCTCAAAATTAGAGAAAATTAATGTCAAGTATCCAATCGTTTAGTAAGTATTGGAGAATATCGGTATCCTATATGGATATGACTCCCTTCTAAAAGTATCTGTGCTTCATAGATCATAGCATGTTATTTTGCTTGAAAGTGCCAATAGCAAAGGGATATTTTGTGGTTTATTTACAGTAACCACTTTCTGTTCTTTTATCTTAAAAGGATTCTTGCATGATCTATGGGTTTTCATAATTCTGGACTGTAATGGATAATTTGTTTGGCTAGTTATGGTATTCAGTTTCTAAGACACTAGCAGAAAAAGCTGCTTGGGAATTTGCTAAGGAACAAAGTTTGGATGTTGTTGTTCTGAATCCTGGTACTGCTATGGGCCCAATTCTTCCCCCAAACCTTAATGCAAGCATGTTAATGCTTCTTCTCCTTCTTCAGGGTAATTTCTGCAGCAACTTAAATAAGCGATTTAGATTTTATAGAAGTAATCGTTGATTTGTAAATGCATCATTTACTTGAGAGGAATGGGTGCTTTGTTTGGTATTCTTTTGCTTTGTAGTTCTGCTAGGGTTCATGCAAACACATTTGGGGGAAAAAAAAAAGAAAAGAGTTTGTATGAAACTAATGGATTACAAAATTTTCATCTATCCTTTTATTTTTTGTTTGATAAGCATCATCTACCCAGTTGATGTTTGTAAAATTTTCAATTTCAAAAAATACATAAATATTTTTGCTTTTGTTTTTATTCATAATCTAGTAAATTGACATGACTGTATTTTTTTAAAAATAAATCACTTTTCATGTTGCTTAAGGCAGAATTAAAGCTGAAACCATAATTTAAATCCACCCAAAACATGAGGTGTAATACATAGGAGTTGGTTGCTTAAGTTGACAGCTGTCCCAGAAACTTGTCTTGTGGTAAACTAATATATTTTGATATTGATTCTTTCAGTGACAAGTAGAACAACTTTGATGGCATTGATGATTCATGTTGATATGGCTCAAAATTAAAGGCTTTTCATGGGTTGTTGCACCAAAACTAACCTTTGCTTTCTCTGTGCCGTGAAAACTATTTACGGTGTTGAATAAAAAAGGGTGCTATTAATGATATAGAGAGTCAACTCTTGCTTAGTGTGGCAATTAATTAGAAGACTAACATGACATTTTTTCTTTGCCAGGCTGCACTGAAACTTATGAGGATGTTTTTATGGGATCTGTCCATGTTAAAGATGTGGCCTTAGCACACATATTGCTCTATGAAAACCCATCAGCAACTGGAAGGCACTTGTGTGTTGAAGCTATATCCCATTATGGTGACTTTGCTGCCAAGGTTGCGGAACTTTACCCCGAATATAAGGTCCCAGGTAATGTGCTTTGCCCTCTCTTTTCACATGGTTCATGAATCCAGTTTTCACTCTCCACCCTCATAAAATGTTTTGATAAGAAAACCATTTGAACCTTTTATAGCTAGGAGACTGATTTGATAATGGCGTCTGAACCTAATGACTCTGTGCCATATGGCTTAATCATTTCTGATCCGAAGATAGAATTGTGCAGCCATTTTACTCAATGATGGGAACATGATCATCTTAGGGCATCTGCGGCCATTTTACACAATTTGAAATGACTTAAAGCACCCTCCCTCTTTGACTCGAATCTGTCAATTTGAGTTTTGCATTTTCTTTCCCCCAAATCAAGGTTTGCCTGTTTCCTCCTCAAATCTCCAATGGTAAAAAATGACATGTCAACCCGTGCATTTATTTACCTCTTTGCCATTTGCAACGGCATTCTCCATTCATTGCTTAAAGTGACCTATACATACAACAATGCTAGTTCAGTGCAACAGCCCAATGGCTAGTGGTCGAACCCCATTCATTGTTGAACGAACCTATACGAACATACATCCATAAGCAACAAAAGCACACCTTATTTGGTTCCAATTTTCTGGATTTAATTTTCTGAAAATTAAGTTTTTGATTTTTCGTTTTTTTTAATTTTTAGTGATTTTTTTTTTAATATTTTAAGTAATTTTTTTTTTTTTTTACTTTTTAGATGCACCTAACTAAGATATATCTAAAAAGTAAAATATTTGCAAAAAAATATTTTTAAAAAATCAAATAAATACACAAGAATATAAAAATTTGTAAATTTTCGTAATTTTTTTTGTAATTGGTATTTAGTGAATTTTTTTAAATTTTTTTTTCACAAATACTATATTTTTTAATTGTATTTATATTTAGTGTATCTAAAAAGCAAAAAATTTGCTTAAAATATTAAAAAAAAATCACTAAAAACAAAAAATTACGACAAATAAAAAATCAATTTTCAGAAAATTGAATTCAAGAAATTGGAACCAAACAAGCTAAATTTCAAACACTCTTCTCTCTTGCCTTTTCTTTCTCATACCAAAGCAAAAGAAAAAATCTGTCTCTCTTGACCTGTGCAAAGAACACCCTCCCATTGTTGGTCTTTGATTCAAAAGTCTGTGAACAAATTTTGTGGTTTTCTTGAGCAAGTACAAAAGGAGAAAGTGGGGGAAGGAAAAATTATCAAACCATGAGGTATTGGAGGGAATTTAAGTACAGGAAAGAACGTGAGAAAATATTTTGGAGGTAAAAATGAAAGAAAGACACCCTTGAAATTATTATTGTTATTATGATTATTATTTTTAAATGAGTAAAATTTGAGTTTGTAATTGGAGCATTTCATATCAAATGAAACTTTTCCTCAAATTTGAGTAATGGCCAGTGATGGACTTATTAATACCAGGTGGTTTTCATTTTGGGTCTTGCACTTTGCTAACAAAAGGCAAAAACGAGATGGACACGATACAATTCTCACAAATTTTAGAACATTTTTCATTAATTTCATAACACTTTAAAGTCTTTCACACCTTGTGAACATTTTTTGACCTAAATTCCGATGCGCGAGACATTGGCTAACAAATGCCTTTGTTTTTTAATGCCCGTTTAGTGTTTTTTGATGCATTGTAATTCTTGATCGGTAGCTTAATTTTATGTGGTAGCAAATGATTGTGAGATGTAGGCATTGCTTAATCTATTTTAGTATCGGTTTTGAAGGCTGCCGAGGGATACTCAACCTGGATTATTGAGGGCCAAGAATGCATCTAAGAAGCTGATGGGGTTGGGTTTAAATTTCATTCCTATGGAGGAAATTATCAGGACGCCGTTGAGAGTTTGAAGAACAAAAGGATTTATTTCTAAAGCAAAATATGTCTTTGCATTCTACAAGGTACTTTGTAGCATAAATAATCATATTTAGTGGATGCAATGTACTTCTTGAATGATCTTCTCCTTGTAATAGAGGGCGGGCCGAACAAACCGAATTTGGAAGCATGCCAAACATATTTTTAAATAGCAGTATTAGAATATGTATTGGTGTGATATAGTCATATATCAGCTAATATGAGTTAAAAATATAGTCATATATCAGCTAATATGGGTCAATTTTTAACGGTATCGGAAATCTGAAATTTCTTTAAATCTTGATGCCAAATGATAATGCCAAAAGATCGCTGTTTGTACAGCTAAAATTATCTAGGCTTGTAAGGTGGAAGTTGTAATATCTGGATAAGGATTAGGGACAAATTATTTTCTATTGCATAATTTAGTGTCCGTGTGTGGGCTCTACTCATTGTAAGTGATGGAATATACACTAGAAAATAGTGTACGTATGTGGAAAAAATTACCAAAAATAAATTTTTTTGTCAACTTGTAAATTTGCATTGATTTAAATGAACTCAAATCAATTTATGTGGCTTAAGAAGGTGAGGTTTGAGTTAAATTGGTAAAATGAAGATAAAAGTTGACGAATCAATTTGTATTCAGTTTAAAATGATCAAATTTACCTATAAACTGATCCAATTTGCCTATATGTATATGTAAATGGGCAAATTTTGCTTTATTTCATGTGATTTGGGTTAAGTGCAGTTTAACCTCGATATTGAAATGACCGCATAATCCCTTGGGGTTACTAGATTGAAAAGGTATACTAATGTTAATAGAAGTAAATTGACAATTACTCTCTCTCTCTCTCTCTCTCTCTTTTTCCATTTTAGGAAAACTTCGATTCTCTGTCTATCTTCATCTTCTTCTCTCTCTCTTTCCACTTCAAACTTTATATGTATACATATATATACATATAATCTCATCTTTATCTTTCTCTTGATATATTCATATCAAAACAGTTTAATTTCATCTTCATATATACATATCAAACCCAAAACAAAAACCCAAAAATTATGATTTTGCTCTTGATTGTACTCAATTCATAAACTCCATGGTTTTTGCTTTTCATATGATGATGTTGATGAATCCAAAATAATTTTATGATTCCAAAAACATGATGTTTGACATGATGACCCATAAAAGCTTTTAGCCCACATGGAGCCCAATTCACGGTTCAAATACAAAAGTCCAACACCGGTGAGAACCCAACGTTGACGAGAATCAATGACATCTAAACACTTGTCAATCAGGGAGGGACCCACGTTGTACAAAAGCAGACAACGATCTTGAGTTAATGCAGAACCATTAATGAGGCTCCTGACATAAATCGATAACCCTTTCAATCCGAACAGTGACCTCATAGTGAATAATACAAGCTAGAGTATAGACTTTGGCCAGCATAACAAGTCGGAGTAGACAAGGAAATGATGGACAAAGGATATAAGGAGACTTCAAGACACATCAAAGGTTAAGTTCTATATTCTTCTTCTCTCCTCACTCTCTCTCCTTCTACATGCCAATCTCTCTTTTTCTAACTTAATCGTCGGAGGGTTCACTAGGAGACTCTCATTCTGATTAGACCTTTTTGCAGGCACCACTAGTAGCTCGAGACCGGTGAAAATTGTTGGAAGATCGGCAACCCGACTCGCCCTCTCTGAGGATCAAGAACATCATCGGCTAGCGTAAATGCGTATGGGTAGCCACTGTGATGTGATTGTGCTCATTGTTCACGGAGGGCTGGACCCTGCCTCGATAATTCTCTCCTTTGCAACCTACTTAAGCCATCGAAAGTGGATAAGTTACAACGAGATCCATGGCTTCGGCAATTATAATGTCGCCGAAGCTCCCAAATCGTAACCCTCTCAACCGACAAAACAACAACCCACCTCAAGATTGCTTGCAGAGCTCACGCAACAACATCTTCAACCACTCAATGGCGAGCAAAACCACTTGAGCCTTGATTAACACGCTACTCCAATGGCCAGAACCTCCCTATAAGTACCTCCTCGCACCACCACCGAAAGATATCCCTCCCAAGTGAGAACTAGAATTTCCACGGAAAGTCATCGCTTTTCCTTACAACAAGCTTCCACCTCTCCCCAACCTCTGGGGTCTACAAGCCCCACTCAAGACATGAACCCACGCACCCGGGGTTTATAGATCCATCAATTCAAGCACCTGCCTGAAGGAGAGAGCTAAGTAGTGCTCCCCATTCTTGGCACTCTAGAATGGACAATATTCCTATTCAGGAATCTGAAAACTTCCGAGAACCATGAGAAAACTTCTAGCTTTTTAAGGAGTCATGTGAGAACATCTGGAGAATAAACCCTACCAATGACCCGACTCCCCGATTTGTTGCCTCTTCTCATCCAAGGATAAACCCCTTCTCCCAAGTTCAAATGCCTACCCTCGATGAAACTCATTCAACTAAGAATGGATCCCAGGTTGACCATTTGGAGACCTATATGACCATTATGATCCTCACATGCTTTTTCACTGACGACGATCATGTGTATGGGAGCTTTCCTCGTAACATTTAAAGAGATTTGACAAACTATGAAGTTTGTCACGACTCTGGCCAGACTTCTGTCTCTGCTACGCTTACCTAAGTAGTTTATCTGGGCCATTTAATTGGTTTTAGTATGGCAGTAGCGACAACTTAAGCTGGCAATAATAGAATTAGATGGAAGAGGAGATCCTTCATTAGCTTTGTCGCTTTGTTTTGACAGAGCCTATGGGTGGCGGAAGCGACAACAGTATCATCACTTCTGACCTTCGCGGTTTACGACCATCGATTTCCCTTTTCTCCCGCTTCTAAAACCCTCCGAATCGCCGACACTTCCTTTCCAAAAAGCTGAAAAAATATATGAATCTGAAGACTGCATTTAAAATTTAACTACCAGGATAAAAGAAAGAACTTAAAAGCCGGATCCTCGATATACATTGACCTCTTCTACAATATCTTGTGGAATTAGCGGGCGGGCAGCCGTCTGCAGGCGCCGATTGTGATTCGAGCCTGTCCGCCTATCTCGAATTACATGCGACAAGTCTTGAACAGTTCAACTGATTGCTGAAAATAAGCCTCGACTATCACGATCTCCACTTATTTGGTGAGATCGATCCAAAATCTTTGCCGTTTCCATCAAGACCGTGCCACAACAACGAAGATATGTTAACCTTTAAAGACGGTGAGGTTTGATCTGGGCTTTCAATCCCGGTTCCACGGCGGCTCGTCTCTGACAATGACTGGGGTGACCCACGGAGACCACTTGTCGACGCGCCGCTGACGACCCGCACAACCTAAAGCGAGACAATGATCTACCCCACCACAACCTCGGACCTGAGCAATCCGTTTCCCCGGTCGGAGGAATCGGTCATTGGCGGCTGAACTTACATCACGAAGGAGCCATCGTTATTGCCTTGTGGCCAGGAACTTAAGCATCAAACA